>OZ022420.1:10158168-10451579 GCA_963989365.1 Rhimphoctona megacephalus | reverse complement strand
CTGATCCATGAATGGTGAATTTTCAATAGCACTTACCGAAAGTGCGATCTAAGCCACGAAAATACTGGCCATATTCAAGTAAATTGACTCAACTAATGAATCGTTGTGAACAGATCAAAATGAAAATGAATTAATTCAACATATTTTTTAAAGAAAATAACCTAAACTGGAACTAAATGAATAATCGCAACGTACGTGCTTAGTTAAGCGATTGTGATATATTTTCGATGAGTCCCTCAAAGAGAATATTTTATTATGCGTATTGTATGTTTTGGTGCTTGAAAATCCTTGCTTTCCCGATTGATTGTGTTGCCACAGGAAAATCCGGGAAGTTCTCGGTCTACAAGTATTTTTTGCAAAAATCGACAGAACTTTCCGACCAACCCAATAGAATTTCCATAATACGCAGAAGAGTGGTTACTTTTTTAATTAATTTTCACCAAAAATTGAATTGTTTCAAATTCTATAAATTGGAAACAAACGTCGAAATCTGTTCGACTCTTTTCGATAAACATGAAGGAAACAGCCAAAGATAAACTTATGTATTGGTTCCACAAAATGATGAGGATCAATACTGATGAACTTATTTATAAATTATTCGGCTTGATTGGACGACATTGAATTTTTTATATACTCGGAACTGATATGTCAACTTCGTAAACTTACTATGGTGCCAATAAATATTTGCAAGCTGTTACTTTTTCCGAGAATTGGAAAGGGCGATATATATATGCATGAATAGGTACATGGGGGAAGACATTCTGTTGGAGGATTAGAGGAAGAGTGGAATAGTGGCAATTTATGTAGAGAGAATGTACTTCGTTTATACACATATAGTTATACTAATAAACCGGGCAAGGTTTCTAGAAAAGAGAAAATACGAGGACAAAGCCTCTGAGGAAAAAGGCGCCACAGTAACGGTACCGACATTGTGTCACTGAGATTCGTACCTCGAGGGTATTTCTTGAGCTTGCGGTTCACGCGAGATTCAAGAGAGAAAAGAGAACGAAACGAGCAGAAAAAAGAAGAGACCAAAGTCTTGAAAATTGCGAAAATGAAAAGAATCGACGATATATACAACTCCGAGAACACTGGAAGAAAGAAAGAAAAAGTGTTTTAATTGTCTATTGAATTATTCTTGAAAGGAAAATAATGTTTCATTAAATTAACTATGTCAGAAGATAACCATGGCTAGGACAAAAGTATACATATTTTTTATAAAAAAAAAAATGAATGGTGTTAAAAAATTAATGAACGAAAAATTTTTTTTTCAATCATTTTTTTGTTTCCCAGGTGTTACACGACGCGTTGTAACGAATGAGAAGGGGGAAAAATAATTTAAGAATAAATTTTAAGAAAAATTAAACGAAAAATAACCAGCTAAATTGGATCAGAAAATTAGAAAAACCTAAAGGCAAAAGAATTGAGAGATATTGAGAATTTAGCGAATCGAAACGACAAACAACGATGGAGATACGAGAATGCTGATACGAAATAAAAAAACGAATGTTAAAAACGATTGAAAATGATGCAAATTAGGAGGAATGCTTCGGATACGTGAGCAGAGCATGGTACGTTTGAGGTTAGGTTTCGCCGTATCAGACATAGAGATTTCGAGTGAGCTTCTACAGCCACTGGTCTCTAATCTCTGAGGTACCTCGATGCGTCGGATGGGAATCGGGATGGCACGAGTGCTAGGGAACTACGTTATAAATCCTTAAATGGACTGTTAAAATTATGTCCCGATTCGTAGGGCTGAAGATCCGGCACGGTGTTCCTCCTTGGTTTCGAGAAGACGATGTTAGAAGAAGAGCGATCCGAAGTCTGTAGAAGATTTTTCGAGTTGGCCCAGGGAATGAATAAGTTGTAGTCGAGATGAAGTCGAAGAAATGTTGTTTTATTGTAGAAAAGATTTGTAACAGCGTTCAGAGTTATGTGATAGAGTCGAAGTTCCTGCGAGAATACCTGCTCGGTACTCGCTCCGGAGAAGAAGTGATCCTAAGTGCTGCGGAGCGCCTCTACTTATACCACGGTTTTACATACAGGTCTTGCAACTGAGTCAAATTTTGGTGGTGGGGGTAGTCGCGTTACTGTCGGCCCATTAGTGGCCCCGGCCGCCGCTATGCGTCGTTTTGATTAAGTCATAGCGGAAACAGAGCAGAAGACCCATATGATATAACCTCATCGGCTACTATAAAACGGTCTTACATTAAATGTGATTATAAAGAACACCATGTGTTATTTAGTGATTCTGCGACGCTATTTGAAATCCTGGTGATATTAATTATTCATACAATATTTCGTTTTCAAAAAAAAATGTTATCCACGCCTGCCATTACTTTACGAAAATTCATTAAATATAAATTCTGAATGCAATTTGTTCGGTCTCGCACGTCGAAAAGCGTCGATACCCCATTTGTATTCTCAGGTAGGAACTTCCATCTTTTTCCTGACAAACAATAAAGGGGTTATAAACCACTGGATGCACCCAGGCTTGGAATTTCCAATGTATGGCGTCCAGATTTCAATAATAAACATTTTTTCGATTGGTTATTTTTCCATTCTTTAATTTTACGCGTCTCTAGACTTTGGGAAAAATAAAGATTATATTGTAAAATATAGAAGTTTGTCGCTTGACCGTTCAGGCAAGCGACCATTTTCCTGCACATACATGTTTTCTTTACGGACTTTATGATGGTATATTGGTTCTTCATATGTTCTTTGGCCAAAACACGCGGGTCCGTACTTTAACACTCCCACTCATTGGGAAAGAATTTTCTCTAGTGATTGGTGACAAAAAACCTTTGTGACCCATCCCATTTTTTAAGCCAACAATCAATGAGCGTTGAATTTGCACTTTGACCAAAAAATAATACTTTTGCTAAGAGGTGAGAGGGGTCTTGTCACCAGTCACTAGAGACATTCGAAATCGAACTCTCCCAGAAAAAGGAACAAAACTTCTCTGAAGAGACGAACGTGCGATGACAATCTAAAAACGACAACATTTTTCACGATTTAAATAATATTCATGTATTCATTTTTTTCTCTTCATTCAACATTATATAAAGACATTTTATCAATCAACATCAAAACAAAAACATACGAGTGAATTCATTTAATCACTACCTCCTATTCAAGCTAATTCGGGTCACTTTTCGTATTAGCAAGTTTCGGGAAATCTGGGCTTTATGACCCCAGTAAGACCCCCGAACAAACACGGGTTCTCGCGTCGGCTACCCCGGACATAAATTGGTCCTTCGAGCCGGATTCTATACAGTGAAATAACAGTCAATCGAAATGAAAATAAGTGTCGTTATATACAATTAAACAAACTGAAAAACGTAAGGGCGTGAAACGATACCTATGGTACGAAACACCCAACTACACGAAAAAGTGATCCTCGTTCATCGAATTAACGAATATCACAAGGCTATCAAAATAAAGAAATTTTCGCGAGTGCACGTCCAAAGATTATTTCCACAACATCCAACTACGCGACGGGCAAACCTGTCATCGACGAGCAACGAGGAGCTGAGGCAACAGTACATTACCTAACCACGCTGCACAACGTTCGACAACAACGGTAAGCTCATTATGTTGAATCGTCATTCCTCCATACTTTCCAGTAGATATACAAGGGGATTTCTAGATACAGATTCCTGTTATCGACACATTACCGACCCCTCAGCCAGGACACGAACCCCTTCTAGAACCTTCCAGAAACTTCTGGAACTTTCTCGAAGGTTCGATGATGACGTCAGCGTCCCTTCTCGAAAGTTCGACGTCAAGGTCAATGAGAGTCGCAATATAGAGGTTGTTCCTTCTCGAAGGTTCGATGATGACGTCACGTGTCTCTTCTCGAAAGTTCGACGATAACGTGAAGGTCAATGAGAGTCGCAAGATAGAGGTTGTTCCTTTTCGAAGGTTCGATGATAACGTCACGCGTCTCTTCTCGAAAGTTCGACGATGACGTCAGGGTCAATGAACGTCAAGGTCAATGAGAGTCGCAAGATAGAGGTCGTTCCTTCTCGAAGGTTCGATAATGACGTCAATGTCATCGAGGATCAGGGTCAGCGAAGGGTAATGAGGGCGACAAGACGACAGGATGTTTATACTGCACGTGTGAAAGATGTATCGGGATATAACGGTATCAAATTTCAAATACGCAGTGGCAAGATTTATAACATAAACAGAATAAGGTGATATCGGCTGTGTGTGTGATATAGCTTATACGCCCCTCTTACATGCAAAACGTATAATTCCAAAAAATTGGACGCAAATAATTTTGTTTATACTTCACGTGTGAAAGATTAAAGAGAATATGCCTAACCTTGGTAGACGCATAGGGGTGGGGGTACACGATGACAGCCCTCTCGAAGTTTCAATGATTTCCTGCCACAGGTTAGCTATAAAGGGCGAGAAGTTCGATTCTTGAAACATTCAACAATTGTTCTTCGAGTGATGCCAAGCATCCAAAAAAAACGGTGTGAATTAACAGAAAGATTGGAGGTACTATTGAAAAATATTAAAGAGGTGCAAAATTTGCTTGAAGTGAGATTGCAAGTGAATCAACTTACGAAAGAATTGGAAAGTTTAGATTTAATATCAAAGTAACATGGATCTATCGAAAATCAACAAAGTGGGGCGATTGGACAACTTTCTTCCGACTAAGAAGATGTCTGAACTGAAAGTGGGCAAAAAGTACATGGTCAACGATCTCCGTACCGTGCAGACAAAATATGGAATCAGAATAATAGCTGACCTCAATGGCAAATTCTGTATGTTCTTACTTCTTACCTGCTAGAATAGCTAAGGTCTTGACCGAAGATGCAACTTACCTGGAGGAATTGACAAGTGCAGCCCACCAGGTTCGTTTGTAGATGGAGTATCAGGGCAAAGAATATAACCAAATCGAATTCCACTATTTGGCAGAAAAAAAAAATTGATGATGAATAATTTCTTTCCACCAAAATATTAAAAATACTGTAATAAATATTTATAAGTTATGTTAAAAATACTGTAATAAATATTTATAAGTGAAAATATATGATTTCACCTATATCTTCCTGTACTTTTATGTAACACCATTAATTGATTACGCAACCTTGTACTTAATCTTTTATAATGTAAATACTGTATTCAACATATTATTTATCATATGAATTTGAATATCAACCAAATTTACATTATATCAATTCAAATAAAATTCAAATAATGAAAGGTAAATAAATACTTGGAGATGAAGTTGTATCAAATGTGTGTGATTATTAAACCCATTGACCAAAAATAAAAAATAAAAATTATCTTGAGTTTTCTTTTGCTATAAGCCCATTTAAAATAAGAATAAAAGGATTACATTTAGAAAAACAAATAACTGTATTGAGTATGAAAGATAAAAAAAAAAACCTCTTTTCTTTAAAGCCTAACAACTCAGTTATACGTATCTCTGCGTATCGCCATACCTCTCTCACTTATACACACTTAGTTTATATTTTCTTCGAATCTCAGCCCTTGCTCTCTCATACGCATACTTTGTTTATTATTTGCTTCGGGATAAGGACGTGTTATAGTGCGTTGTTTCAAACTCTGGCACAGCTCTTGATATTTACGCCTCTACTATATATATATTAAGAGCCACGGCAGCGGTTCGACGTCAAGTGTTTATACACACACACACACCCCCCCCCCCACACACACACACACACACACACACACACACACACACACACACACACACACACACACACAGGGTATGATTTACAAAATATTTAGTTGAAATATAATCGAATGGCGTTATTTTTTACTATCACCATCGTACATATAATATGAATGTATTATCCTCCTATATTAATTTATGCACAAAAAAATCGAAAATAGCAAAATACTATAATGAAAATACAATGAAAAATATAAAGCGAAATAACAAATTATGAGGGGAGCTGACCGCAGATAGTAATTTAAATTTTTTTAAAAAAATATCCACTGTCGGTTTTTTCGAGGGTAGCGGTCACCCCCTGATACTGCATGACAGCGGCAGTATCTGGAGCCAATCTCATCACTTGAATGAGGCTCATAATGAGATCTGCTAATTCCTCAATTTGGTGTTGATTGATCCCCACAATCCATTCATTTGGGATCGTAACTGAGAAGTCAGCCGTCTCCATTTTCTATAACAGATTCAAATGGACGACCGATTTTAATTGTTTTTTTGCTTTAACTTGTAGGTACCTTTTATCGAAAATTGCAAGAGTTTTACTTACTGTCACTTTTTGCTAGTTTAATCACGACTAGCGTTGTTTAATCAGCCACTGGTTTAATCACCGCTGAGTTTGTCCAATATTTTTTTTATTATAAACAATGGATTTTAATCTAGAAAAAGAAATTGTCAGAGACTATTCATTTGTTTTCTATAAAAGTTTCTAGTTCTTGATTACAAATCTCGAACACACTCAACACTTTACTTATTTTGCACTGTAGTCAAATTACGACTGATGGAACACACGATCTGATTCTTTTACTGGTCAGTTGCTGACTAAATGAGACTACGATACTTGTACTGGTCAAAGTCGTAAGAGTATATAAACAATCACCATGATCGAACACTCTCGAATATTTGTCACCATTAGTATTTATGTTTTAGTCAATGGACCTCTGTACGTTATAGTAGAAATTTCTAGGCAAAGGAATCGAATAATAATTTTCACTCGTTGTCCCCTAAGAGTGTTCCATAAAAAGGTTAACCGCCCCCCCCCCCCTCACCCTCTTTATCCCCGCCACTACTGAAACCAAACTTAAAGGATTGAAGAAATTACTTATCCGTTCGCGTTCTATAAAAACTGACAAACTGACAGACAAACAAACAAACATACAAGTGAAGCTAATATAAAGCGTGTAAAAAGGGTCCTCACAAAACTGGAGAACGCAGTCAATTCTTCACCGTATTATTATTCGTTTAATAGGAGGTATTATAAACAATGGATTCAGAAAGATGTCTCAAGCTTATAGATATTATGGAGAGAGCTTATAGGCTTCTTGAAAATAAATCTTCATCAATTGAAATCGAGAAGTGGTTGACATTTGGCACGCGAAATATTAGGCTACTAAACAAAATATTAAGAAGTGCTTCAACAGCTGAAGAAAAAATGAGAATATTGTCAACCATCGGAATTCTGAAATCTTTAACAGCTAAATTTAAATTTTCTCATAAAACTGGCGATGGTGTACACCAACGAAGACAAAGAAAAAGCGATCGGGTGCAGTGGGTAGATTTAGAAACGGCATTTCGGGGACGAATTAGAACCGGGGCCGTCATCAATTTACAACACAAAGATTTGCTACATTTTCTGGTAGACTCTAAAAAGCTAATTATCACTAGAGTAAAGAATGCTTTACAGAAAAGAGAAAATTTAAAAGTGAACGTTGTATTATGTTGTAAATTCAACATAGTAAAAAGTGATACAATTATTGAAGAGAAAAAATTTTTTGTTACCAAAAATGAAATCATCCTACGAGCAACAGATTTAAATGCGTGGTTCAATGAACATGTAAAAGATAAGTTATTGGTAAAGACTGAAGAGTTCCAGGAAAAAGATTCTGGCTGGTCATTAGTTGAAATCGTAAATCTTTCAGTGAATATAAACAGATATGTACCATTGCGAGGTGGTTCCTCCACTTACACACAGCTACCTAAGTTTATTAGAGACAAAAAGGCTGTTGTAAACATCAAAAGCAATGATCCCTACTATTTTCATTGGGCAGTCACAGCAGCTTTATTTCCAACGTATAACAATTCTACTGCAACGAGTTCGTAGCCACATTTCAGCTCAGTACTACAATATGATGGTTTGACATTTCCAATATCTCTAGACAGCATTTCCAAATTTGAGAAAGTGAATATTTTTCGATTAACATTTATGGTATAGAGCGCGATGAGGGAAACAAAAATAAGGTGATAGTACCAATTTATTTGAGCCAACGAAAGTCGAATAAGCCCACCATTCATCTTCTTGTATTAGAAACTGTAATTGATATCGGTGATGACGATGATGATTATGCTGGTGATATGTTTAACCAAAAACAGCATAAATGCTGTGAAAAAAGGTGAGACAAGTACATTTATGCCCCCCAAATAGTCGTTCCAGTTAATCCCCCCCACCACCCAGTGCCAAAATACGGTTCCCCACAAAAATTTACAAAAACCCGTCTAAGTCGTTCATGCAAAGATCTCCGCACAAAAATCCTTTCTAAAAACAAACTCATCATACAAAGTTTTATGGGTAACTGCTCTCATTATCTTATCAAATTAAGTCAAATTGTACAGAGGTGATAATTTCATTCTCGTAAATGTTGTACGTTCACAAAAAGTTGATAAATAAATAAAGATCTACTAAAGTATATGTGGCCAAGTACGTGGGATTTTATTATGTTTATAAAATCTCCAATTATGTGCATATGCCATTTCTCTAATAAATGCTTTATTACAGCGAATTATTATCCTATGACTTGGAACTACAAGGGCTTTAAAAAAAAAATACAGAATTGCATTAGCCTGCGTGAGCTTGAACGCTGCCACACTCTCATTTGTAATATTTGTAGCACAGTTTTATTGGTAACAAATTGATAAAAGTTTACTATCGTACGTAGAGCGGATACGCACAGAGTACTTGTCCGGCCCGAAAATTTTTCGACTAGTCAGCTAAAAATATGCTTTTTTGTTCACGGCAAATTTTTCAATCACTCCGAACATTCGGATCTCCTGACGCAGATTTGAATCTTACCCGCCTTGGAATGCAATCAATTGATGACCGCTTTTACATGGCAGGCTTATTTCGTTTTGTAAAACCTGTTGTAGTAAAAACCGGTGTAAAAGTGCGTGTAAATGGTACCAAATTACTTATTTCGGGTGTACAGTACCGTTTAGACGCTCTGCAACTCCAGTTTTTCCCCGGGTGTTACAAAACCGGAATAAACGTTCCGTGTAATAACGTGAGATATGCTCCACATGAGCATCGATTCATCGATAACAATTGGTTAAAGGAAAGGAGGATAATTTGGGATACAAAACAATCCGCATATTGTGATTCCAAATTAGCTGTGCTTATTTTACTAGTTAAGAGTATGGATCAGTCACCTAACCTCACCTCGAGTTTTTGAAATTGAAATTCTTCGACACCGTTTGACCGAATACAAAAAAGCTCTGTCAGTGGACGCGGGACGATGGCAAAAATCCGCTGGCAGGGCCTTTTTGTAATCGGTGAAACCGTGTCGAAGAATTTCACTTTCCAAATTTGCAGCTATCTCTCTCGCACTCATGGTGGCGAGATACCGACTGACCCATACTCTTATTGTCAAAATGTATGGTAGATTAATGTTGACTTATGTGACAAAGTGCATGGAAAATTTTCGGGTCGGACAAATACTCTGTGCGTATCCACTCTACGTACGATAGTAAACTTTTATCAATTTGTTACCAATAAAACTGTACTACAAATATTACCAATGAGAGTGTGGCAGCGTTCAAGCTCACGCAGGCTAATGCAATTCTGTATTTTTTTTAAAGCCCTTGTAGTTCCAAGTCATAGGATAATAATTCGCTGTAATAAAGCATTAATTAGAGAAATGGCATATGAACATAATTGGAGATTTTATATACATAATAAAACCCCACGTACTTGGCCACATATACTTTAGTAGATCTTTATTTATTTATCAACTTTTTGTGAACGTACAACATTTACGAGAATGAAATTATCACCTCTGTACAATTTGACTTAATTTGATAAGATAATGAGAGCAGTTACCCATAAAACTTTGTATGATGAGTTTGTTTTTAGAAAGGATTTTTGTGTGGAGATCTTTGCATGAACGACTTAGACGGGTTTTTGTAAATTTTTGTGGGGAACGGTATTTTGGCACTGGGTGGTGGGGCGGATTAACTGGAACGACTATTTGGGGGGCATAAATGTAATTGTCTCACCTTTTTTCACAGCATTTATGCTGTTTTTGGCTGGGATTTGTCGACTTTTTGTATGGAAGTCATAGCTTATTAATTAAACATGTCAATATTGTGTACGTACTCGGGTATGAAATTCAGAGCTTGCCAATTAAACATGTCTATATTATGTATGTATCTGAGTGATGCAAAAGAATTGACATTTTTTTCGGCATTGCAGCAAAATATGGTAACATTTTATCAAAAAGTGATTCTCTCAAGAATTGAATCCTGAATAAAAATTTTAGAAGTCGCTCAAGCGATTTTTTAATAATTGCAGCTAAAAATGGATACATGATCTAATTTGGAGCTAGTGTATCGCGACTATATTCAGACGAAAAATGCAATGTGAAATATTAATCTAAGAAGTGTTCAAATGAATTCAATCTTCTAATTAACCATCAATACTTATAAAATTATTAAATTACTTAAAACGTACTGTCATTCTGAGAAGATACGACGCATAAAAGAACAACGAACAAGTAAAAAATTGACTTTTTTTTTAATATAGCAAAAAAAAATTCAAAAAATATTGCACCGAAACATCCGTGCCAATAGATCAACGGATCGGAAAATATTCCATAAAAAATGATGCCGAAGAAATACTCCAATAGCATCAGAATGCACCAAAAGTTTTTAAATATAAGTAATCATAATGTAACGAGTTTTTGAAACAAAAAAGTATTCGTACAAAATTGCGAGAGCTAAAGTTTGATTGGAAAAAATAATTTTGGCCAAAGTACTACGCGAGTTTTTCTTTTATAATGTTTATTGATTACGAATTATATCTCGTGAGCAATAGATAAAAAAAAAATTGGTGAAGTACTTATGAAATATTTTTTTCTCAAATCAAATATCTTTTCGCTCAAAATTATTTCGCATCGCTTGATTCCGTTTTGGGTTGCAAGTGCAAATAGTATTTTCATGTATTTAAGGTCTCTACCACTCTAGGGTGGTTTAAAACCATATATAATTCAAACTTAGGATGATTCAAACGTAAGGTGGTATCATACACCATTCTCTCAGTTATATAAAAAATGAAGAGAATGGTTTCCAAATAAATTTTATTATTGCATGCAAGATTCGAAACTTATCATGATTGGTAAGGTCGCAAATTTCCAGACACAAATGTCAAACTTGGCTTTGTGATCGATGTTTGAATCACTTCAATTCTGAAAAATATTTACATCAGCATATACTTGATTGTGTTAATTTAAATAAAAGTCGGGTTATTCTTCCTGAATATTGTGATCAGATTGTAGAATTTAAAAACTTCCGACATAAAGAAGATGTACCGTTTTGTATCTACGCTGACCCTGAATACTTATTACAACCGATCGTTGAAGCAACAAAAAACACAACGATCTATCAAAAGCATATTCCATACAGTATTGCATATTATTTACATTGTACATTTGATGATTCGATTTCTAAGTTTAAAATTAATCGAGGGGAAAATTGCATTGAATGGTTCATGAACGAGCTGAAAAACTTGGCTGAAACGTTGAACGTTTATTTTCAAACTATAGTACCGATGGAACCCTTGAACCTTGATCAAGTAAGTGAATTCAATTCTGCGAAAACTTGTCATATTTGTGAAAAACCATTTACCAGCGAAGATAAAAAGCATCATGACCATTGTCATTTCACCGGAAAGTTTCGCGGTGCTGCGCATCCAGCCTGTAACTTGAATTACAAAAATTCACACGCTATTCCTGTGATTTTTCATAACTTATCTGGATACGATTCTCATTTTTTAATCAAAGCATTAGCTACATCATTTAAAGGTCAAACTACCCTCTTACCTGTCAACAAGGAAAAGTATATATATTTCACTAAATATGTAGAAGGAACCATCATAAATTTCCGTTTTATTGATTCATTCCGCTTTATGTCCTAGCAGTCTTGAAAAATTGGCGTCATATTTGACAGATGATCAAAAAGTAATTACACGAAAATACTGTAATAATCCAGAGGAATTCCAATTGTTGACAAGAAAAGGAGTATTTCCATATGATTATGTAGATAGTTGGGATAAACTTGAAGAAAAGCATCTACCAAGCATTGAAAATTTTTATTCCAGATTAAATGATGAGGATATTTCTCAAAATGATTATTCACACGCGTGTGATGTCTGGCATGCTTTTGATGTTAAAACATTAGGTGAATATTCAGATCTATATTTACAGACTGATGTTCTCCTTTTAGCTGATATTTTTGAAAATTTTCGGTGTAATTGTCGCTCAACTTATAATTTAGATCCTCTGCATTATTACACAGCACCCGGCCTTGCATTTGATGCCATGCTTAAATATACTGGTATCGCAATAGATATCCTACTTGACATTGATATGGTGATGTTTGTTGAAAAGGGTATCCGAGGTGGTGTAGCCCAGTGTTCAAATAGATATGCAAGAGCTAACAATAGATATATGGGGAAATCCTTCAATCCACAGGAAGAAGAATCCTACTTAATGTATTTTGATGTTAATAATTTATACGCAGCAGCTATGAGTCTTTATTTACCCTATAGCTCATTTGAGTGGGTATCAAATTTCGAGCAACTGAATGTTTGTAACGTATCAAACGAATCTTCTGTAGGTTATATACTTGAAGTTGATTTAGAATATCCGTGCGAACTTCATGAATTACACAAAGACCTACCTCTATGTCCTGAGCATTACATACCTCCTAGCCCAGAATCCATGCAATGTAAATTAACTACTACCTTGTTTTCCAAAAAAAAGTATGTAATTCACTACCAAGTTTTAAAGCAATGTTTGAGTTTGGGCATGAAATTGACTAAAATTTATAGAGTTCTGAAATTCAAACAAGCACCGTGGCTGAAAAAATATATAGATTTGAATACCGAAATGAGGAAAAAATCCAGGAACGATTTTGATAAAAACTTTTATAAATTGATGAACAATGCAGTTTTTGGAAAAACCATAGAAAACGTTCGAAAGTATAAAAACGTTAAACTAGTTACCAAATGGAATGGGAGATACGGTGCAAGAGCCCTTATTGCTAAACCCAATTTCCATAGATGTACTGTTTTTGAAGAGGACATGGTCATAATTGAATTGAACAAATCAACGATTACACTGAACAAGCCAATATACGTAGAGTTTTCTATCCTCGATCTGTCCAAGACATACATTTATGACTTTCATTATAATTATGTGAAGAAAAATTTTGGTGACCGGGCAACATTGATGTACACAGATACGGACAGTCTTCTGTACCATTTTACTGTCCCTGATATATATGAATCCATAAAATGTAATCTTGATAAATTTGATACGTCTGACTATCCTGTAAATAATGTATATAAAATGCCTCAGGTGAATAAAAAAGTTATAGGATTGATGAAGGATGAAAACAATGGAAAGATAATGACTGAATTCATAGGTTTAAGAGCAAAGTTATATTCGTTTAAAGTATTAGGAGAAAGCACAGCAAAAAAACGTGCCAAGGGCGTCAAAGGATCCACTTTAAAAAAGATTGAATTCAAGGATTATCTTGAGTGTGCTTTCAATCATCAGAATTTGGTGAAGAGTCAAAACCTAATTCAAAGTAAGAAACATGAGGTTTATACGTTTAAGCAGAACAAGATAACGCTTAGCTGGAATGACAATAAGCGAAATATATTTCCTCATACAACCGACACGCTTCCATAGGGATGTTATGGCCGAGCCATTTATTATAAATTATTTTTAGATAGTTTAAGGTATACTAGTTAATATAACATTGGCATAAGTTTCAAAATGTCACATACGAATCGCTTCGTCTTGCGAAACCGGATTCTTTCCAATATGCGAATTTAACGCCTTTTTACGATTGCGAAACTCATTTCCCATGAAATTTATGCGAACTTCGGTTCCTTCACCTTTGAGGAATTTGCAACGAATTGCAAACGACATGAACAAGCCATTGCGAAAACCCGGAACAATTCTCGCTCACTTAGATCAACTCACTATTTTTGCACATGAAATTGCCTAACTTCTTACGCTACAATTTCCTAATATCGGAGGCATCGACGAGGAAGCGGCATCCAAAAATCTTCAGTCTTTCGCTACTCTTCGGTCTAAGCGGAGTTCCTCAAGGTACTCATACCTTGAGTTCGAGTCTTGTTCCGTGTCCTTGCAAGATTGTTCATAGTTACGCGTCTTCGATTCTTCGTGATCAAGCATCACTGCTCGAGGGCTAGTGAGGCACTGAGGTGCAGCGTTTCAATACATCTTGAAGACAAATAAGAACTCTTTACCTATTTATTTATTCAACTATCTTTTCACTCATCAAAGAAATCTATAATCTACCTAATAAATTCAAACATATTATTTCTATCAATCAATTCAAAATTATCGAGTGTACTGCGCGATTTGTATACGTGAGTGTGCCGACTACACTGTCTTCGAGGAGACCCGCAACGCTCAGCGTCAGCACGTCTCAAATTACGCCAGAACATCGACCCGTAAGTGAAAACTGTGTCGATTTGTATTTTTACGTATAATTACGATCATTGTAAACGAGAGGAAGTAAACTGCGATCTTGTTCGATTGTAACCTATAAATCTCCAATTTCTATCCAAGAATAAATTTGTTATTTCTGAGATCAACTTATTGTTTACCTAATTCTCCCCTACATTAATTTTCCTTAGTTCCATATATTATCGGCCGTAATAGGTGCGCCTAGCGCTTTGATAGCTATTCCGAACATTTATCATTTTATTGATTATTTATTTAATCTATTTATTTATTTGTTTATCTGGGAGTGATTTGTAACGTGAAATACTTTTCTTAGTCGCGAGTTTCTCTCAGCCCGCTCGTTCACACGTTCGGGCATAACAGGGATATCAAACATGTAAATAAACTGTACCAAAACAGATGTATATATGGTGTGAACAAATACAGAATTTTCATACATAATTTTTATTCATTTCGAAGGCCTTACAAATCTTTTAAGAGAGACGTAATATATATATATATATACATGCCATTGATCTTGATCGGGACCTGTGTTTACAAAAGATATATGACCTATATACTAATGCTTACTGTTCAGAGCTTGTTTATGAATATAGGAGAAGCACAGTGACCAGAGAGGGAGACGGTAGAGTTTCACGGTCAAGGAGACATGGAACAGGTGTAATAATCGAAAATAAAGAACACACAGTCATTTTTTTCTACTTTTTATTTCTACTATTATATAAAAAATAAATAAAAAAATTATGGAAATCGTTATGAGAAAAATTACAAATCAGATTCATCGATGCAACTGTTGTGAGAGTTATCGAAACCTAGCCACTTTACAAGCAGTTTGTTTCCACGTTTCCGCACAACTTTTTCTACGAGGTAAGTATTTGGATATTTGACGCTTGTGAGTTCCTCTTGATAGAAGCCACCCTCGATCGATTGATATTGGTAATCCTTGAGCTTGTACATCACGGGATCGGTATTTACTACTTGACTTATTGTAAATATTCCTGTTGACCAGTTTGGGGTATAGCCTTTCTCAAAAACGTGCTTGTACTTGCTGATTCGAACTTTATCGTCAATCTTAAATTTTATTTTTCGCGTTCGATTAACTTGAAATTTTTCGTAGATACGCAGCAAGATACTTTTTTCATTCCGAACGGTGACGTCATTCGGTTTCATTCCAATAGTACGATGTTTGGTATTATTGTAGGCCAATACCAAATCTTCCACAATATTGATCCACTTGTAAGATCCTCGTAGAGTAAATTGTTTCCACATTTTACTCTACGAGGAATTTTGTCATATTGACCATCAGCGGTAATTTTGAATCCTTCGCCGGGAGGACCCCGATCACCGCTGGCAATACTCTTAATCCTCGACAATTGACGACCAAACACGTCGACACTCATGACTCAAATGAATCCAAGGAGTGCGTACTGTCTAATAAATGATTTCAGCTTCACGCAACTCTTCAATGATTGAAATAATTTCGTTGGAATGACTAGAGTTCCCAGCTGATTGGGAGGCAAGGAGCAATCGTAGTCGATCCACTAGTTCATTAGGATCGTCCCAATAAACATAATCCATCTTTCTGCGTCTTTTCGCAACCATATAGCGTGGTAGAGCTTTACCGGTTTTTCGCCTCGGTGATAGAAGCATATTCGCAATAACATTTTTTTACTTGATGCCTTTCATGCGAATGGGTTCGTTGGGTCTATAGTACTTTCGATGCGCATACGTGCTAGTAACAATTGCACAATAATTATCCATATCTGCTGCAGTTACGATCTCTCTGTTCGGAGACTTCTTGAATATCAATTCAAGCAAACCGGGGGATAGTTCGTAAGTCTTGTTCTTAACTGACAAGTGCCCATTGTCGAAAGTTACTGGTGAATCGCCAATCATCAGGACTCCTCCCCTCATTTGTCGAACACCGTACGAATCATCAAGCTCTTTTTTTTCACTCGTCTCGAACATTCGTAGGTACTGCTGTACAAGCGGTTCAATGGGAGATACTTCAGATGTTTCTTGCAAAACCGATGGATCCTTGCCAGATGATGAATCCTTGTCGGACGATGAATCCTTATCGGAAGATAAATCTAATATTTGTTGTTGATAATCATCATCATCTTCATGCGCAGTTCTAAATGTATTATCCAAATCACCCTCCTCTTCCTTCAAGGCTGCATTCTCTTCTTTCCAAGCTGCTTCCTCCTTTTCTTGTTTCAGCTTTTCCTTCTTAATTTTTTCCAGCTTTACTGACTGATCGACTAGCTTTTGCAATGGAGTTACCACGGGTTTCAAAACTTCGCTCAGTTCCTTATCCGCTGTGATCTTCCCCAATTTTATCATTCTGTGCTTCTGTGCATTCTGTGCGAATCGCATTGCTCACACTTGCGATTTGACGTAATACGTACTCTGCATATTGACACTATTGAGATTAGACTTCGACTGCGCTTATGTCTTTCGAGATTGCAAATGTATAAAACAGTCAAAACCCTTCCTGTAGCGACCCTCATTCAGCTCTCTGTCCTTGTCTATCACAACAAATCCATATTTACTGTCGTTCCAGCACACTGAACACAGATCCTTAAACTGCATATATGTCATATCGGTATTGACATGGTCATCGTAGATATGCTTCAAGTTCATTTCATCCTGGCGAAACAACACCGGTAGATTAGTATTATCGCGTACGAGATGTTTAGGAATACGCGCATATGTTTGACAGAGATAGAAGCAGTCAACATCTCTGTGCCGACCCATGCAAAAGAAGGCTCTCATATTATCCTGCTTCTCACAGGCCACATCGTCGAAAATTATAATGGAGTTTGGCTTAGTGTCCTCCGGTTTGATCACTTGCTCATGATCCGCGAAAGGGAAGTATCCCACTCCTTTCACAGTTTCGAGTAGACGCTTGAGAAACTTGTATTTCGCTAGATTCAGCGATTTTGAATATACATATACATTCTCAAATCTCAAGCCATTAGGATGTGTTATGAGGGTGAGAAGAGCATTAGTCTTTCCACAATTGGATGGACCGCAAAATACTGCACGCACGCTGCTTGGCAACAAATCTCCATGACGTTTCTCTCATACATTCTGTTGTACAAGCTCGTCAAAATTCTTCATAGGTAGTTTCATTGACTGATCACTGAACCTCATCTTGAGAATGACTGACGTCAAATGCATGGATGGTACCTTTATAAAAGAACGATGAGATAAGTATAACTTGCATCTAGATTTTATTTCAGTATCACTGTGTACTTTCTACGAATAGGATCGTGTGCAGAGCGACATGAGCAATTCAGGAGATTCGTCCAATCCCATCGCTAAAAGCTTGAAAAAATTTGCAGAAGAGGTGGATCAACGGTGTCCTCCTTCTAATCTCTCCGATGTGAATGTTGGGAAGATCACGGGAATTCAATCATTTGCAGGGAAAGTCGATCCTCGACAATACGGAACTATAGGCGATAAAAAGAAATAGGCTATAAATAGAATATTCCGAAGAAACCATTGCTCAGTCTTGAACGATTCGTTATTACGTCATGATCGTGCATAAGCGCGGCAAAGGATTTATAAACGATCTGATTAATAAGCTTCCTGTCGAGTTACACGTACCGGGATACCAATACTGCGGTCCTGGTACTAAATTGGCAAAGCTTGCACGAGATAATCCGGGAATCAATCCGCATGACGCTGCGTGCAAAGAGCACGATATCGCATACTCAAAAAATCGAGATAACCTCTCCGCTCGCCACACAGCGGATAGAATCCTCGAGGAGAAGGCTTGGAAACATGTTCTCGCTGAAGACGCGAATCTTGGTGAAAAGGCAACGGCTTGGGCTATTGCGAATACCATGAAAGCTAAAACCACACTTGGTATGGGCATTAAGAAGAAGAAGAAAGTGTCACTAAAGCGTATTATTCGAGCGGCAAAAGCTTCAATGATGCCGGGTGCCAATGCTGTGAAATCAGCCCTAGAGGGCACCCGTGCAGCTGTGAGAAATGCTGGTGGTAAGAGAAATATCCAATCATCACGGATCCTGCCTGTACCCCCCAAAATCGGAGGATTCTTGCCGTTTCTTATACCCATTTTTGCTGGACTGAGTGCCACTGGAGCTCTTGCTGGTGGCGCAGCGGGCATTGCTAAAGCTGTAAATGATGCCAATGCTGCGAAACGTACTCTCGAAGAGAGTAAGCGCCATAATAATGCAATGGAGACGATTGCTTTGGGCAAAGGACTGTACCTCAAACCCTATAAAAATGGGATGGGTTTCCGTCTAAAAAACGTATAAGGCTACCACATCGAGCACTCACTGATTACGATTTATCAAGCTTTGCTAAAAACATGCAAATTCCACATTTTTGTGGTGTTTATATGAGAAATGCATTGCCCAAGGGCGGACCTCGAAAATATGAATCAGCTATAGTGAATCCCGATGATAAAGAAGGTTCTGGTACACATTGGGTTGCATACGAGAAAAAGAACAACAAAGTCATTTATTTCGATAGCTTTGGCAACCTACAACCATCGCCAGATTTAATGAAATATTTCGGTGTTGGTAGCATCGTAAATTACAATCATGAAAAATATCAGGATTATGACACAGTAATATGCGGACATTTGTGTCTCAAGTTTCTAAATGGAGAACTATAAAATGAGCTCTCAAATAATATCTCGTATCAGTTAAATATCAGACGCGATGGGTGATTCTTTTACGCTAACACTATCGGGCACATCGTCGATACTCGGGGCTTACTTTTTTCCTCCAATTGAGTTGTCACCATTAAAAAATTATACTTTGGGTCTCGTTGAGCTGCTGACCTTCAACTCTATTCCTAATATAGATGTGGGAAATAACAAGTTCTACGTAGACAAGGAGATCATCACTATACCAACTGGAAGTTACGAAATTGAAGATCATGAAAATTATCTGCAAAAAGCGCTCTCCGATCGTAACATCATCGTCAATTTAAAGCCTAATAATAATACTCTGTGCAGTGAAATCAAGTCCAATCGTAATATCAATTTTGAACCAAGCGATTCTATTGGATGATTGTTGGGTTTCACACCACGCATCCTTCAAGCCAATATTACTCATAAATCTGACTTACCAGTCACCATACTCAAAATCAATTCACTACGAGACGAGTGTAACATAACTGCAGGAGCGTATATCAACGGTCAATGAGTGCATACTATCCATGAATTTTCCCCTATTGTCCCACCAGGATATAAGATCGTTGAAGTGCCATCACACATCACTTACCTTCCTATCACTGTATAATCCATACATAATCTACAGCTATAACTCGTAGATCAGAACGGTGAATTCGTGAACTTTCGAGGTGAGGTTATAACGATTAGACTCCACGTAAAATCATAAAAATGGGCATTGTTTTTGAACCAAAAGTTGGTGTAAGTTATAAAATTGAACAGGCATGCCCAGAGCGAAACAGTCGTCGAATATCTCTCAAGGAGCTAACACGTCAAAACATTCGGTTTCTGAAGAGTCTGGGTCTGAGACCTCGAGGAAAGTAAAAATACGTGTTTGTTGCATCACAATTTTTTGCTTTTTACCATGGAAGAGTTTTTGCTTTTTGTCATCTTTGACGAGTCCATCGCGCACTATGAGACTCATGGGCATCAACCATTCACATCAGCAACCTTCAACAACAACGATGAAATTCGTATCGCCGTTCAGCATCAGGATTTGTGCTTTCTACCAAGCAAGAGCTCATTGCATGTATACGGTAGATTGACAAAAGCTGATGGACAATCTACCGTTACTGCAACAAAATTGGTGAAGAATGCTATCTGTCACTTATTTGAGGAAATTCGCTACGAGCTGAATACTGTGGAGATCGATCGAAGTAAAAATGTTGGTCTCACAACTCTCATGAAAAACTACATCTCAGAATCCTAGTCAGAAGTCTGTGATGGAAAATGCTGGCTGGATGAGCGATAAAGAAGCATCGATAACCGATGATACTGGTTACTTTGACATCTCCATACCTCTGAGTATGCTACTGGGCTTTGCAGAGGACTATCGCAGAATTGTCGTCAATGCCAAACATGAGTTGATTTTGACACAGGCAAATACTGATATGAATGCTATTATACAAACTATTGGGAATGCTGCTGCGCGGAGCAATTCAAAATTACTTTTTCGAAGATCGAATGGATGATACCATACATTAGGGACGCTGATCAACGAAAAATTCAACTCTTAAATTACATTGCCAAAGATTCATCTATTCCTATAAGTTTTCGTGCGTGGGAATTGTACGAGTACCCATTACTACCTACAGCCGCAAAACACGTTTGGATTGTGAAAACCTCTACTCAACTCGAAAAGCCTCGATACGTTGTTGTGGGATTCCAGACTGCGCGAAAAAATAGTCCTACTAAGAATGCGAGTCACTTTGATCATTGTAACATCAGAGACGTCAAACTCTTTCTCAACTCACAGAGTTATCCCTATGGGAATTTAAATCTTGACTTTGACCATAATCAGTATGCTCTACTCTATGATATGTATGTCAATTTCTAAGCATCGTACTATGGGAAGGAGCCTGAACCACTGATCAGTAAAGGTGACTTTTTGAAGTACGCGCCACTCATTGTCATTGATTGTTCAAAGCAGAACGAATCGTTGAAATCTGGACCGGTTGACATTCGATTAGAATTTGAGTCGACAAATCCTTTTCCACCTCAAACCTCGGCTTATTGCTTAATATTGCACGATCGTATAATAGAATATAACTCAATCAGTGGAAATGTCAAGAAATTGGTATGAAAAATAAAAAATACATACTTTTTTATTCGTGGTGGGGTTAAAAATGTTGCTATAAAGATATTAGTTAAACACTCCTCAGATCAGTCGTGGCTGAGAGATGGAGTACGTAATCGACCTACAGGGTTTCAAGAAACCCATTAACGAATTTGTGCTCAAAGAATTTTCTGTAATTTCCTTTACCGATTCTACACCTTTAACACTGCTCTTTGAAGCATCCTGCGCGTGGAACAATTTGCCGGTAAAATACAGATGTACAAACGCATGGCTGACACGCAATTTCCATGGAATACCCTGGAACTTTGGTTCTGTGCCCTATAACGCTGCAACCGGAATTATTCGAAGCACTTTACACAATGCTGGAACTATCTACGTGAAGGGTTCAGAGAAGAAAGAATGGTTGGCGAATTTTTTGTTGGAAGGTTTGGAACACATTGTCAATCTTGAAATGCTTGATTGTCCGTCGCTGCAAAAGTTGCAGAAACAATCAAATACTGGATGCCCACATCATGAAAATGCATTCAAATTCAATTGTGCTAACCGAAATGTTTAGTTACTAAAAAATTGGATTCTCGAACCTACCGATTAAAAATATCTATTTTTTTTTTTAATAAGTATATAACTTATGAATATTTTGTCTCAAAATTTGCTGGAATACAGTGTCAGGTTTTTATGAAAATAAATAAAAATTTCATATGAAAAGTATTTATTGACTTTTTTTCTTACATTATTCCTTCACTTTAGGTATTCGAATTATCTCTACAAACTCTTTTAAATGCTTCACGTGATTATGTAAGTTTTGTGCAAAATCTGTTACATCGTTGACCGGTTTATCCTCTAAAGAGACATATGAATTGGCCTCTATTTTACATTTTAACTGAAACAATTTTTTAATTACTTCAGAAACATCATTATTTAAACATCGGATGTATTTATCGATAATGTCGATTAATTCATGTGTACGCTTGCACTGTGCACAAAGTGGGTGATCGTTGCTGCCGATGCCGCCCTCTTGCTCGCATTTCACTTTTCTCAAATTTCTTTGAAACTCTACTATGTCGTTGAGAAACTCGTAGACTGCATCTGGTGGATCGTCTCCAAAATACTTGTGTACAGCATCCTCATAATCACAGAAGTATGGTGGAAAACAGCACAATTGTTGCAACTGGTCTGGATGACTTAATTCATCCATGTTGAGGACTGACTGTCGTCCGACGAAAAATTTTGCTTTTATACCTCTTGGAAGCTTCTAGAAGCTTGGAACTTTTATTACTCCCCACTACTACTGCACAAAAAGCATGTAAACTAACACCTTTAACCATGAACGTTCTGCAATATTTAATTACTTCTGATGGTAGTGTCTGTTGAATATAATTTTCAGAATAATGTTATTCGAATATTCGTTTTTATTTTCAGTTGTCCATAAATGTTGGAGAGGGATAATGAATAATAAACAAGTTTTTTTATAAGTTTATTTTGAAACTTGAAACCCTTTTTGCAATGAATAAAACAATAAGTCTACGGTTATAATACTGTATCTGCAGCACTCTTTTGTCAAATAAAATTTGGTTATAATGGAAATGTGTAATCGATGATTATACCTTTAGAAAACTGAGTTGAAAACTTGATTCGATTATATTCACCGCCAAGGTAGTGCATCTGAAGTCTGTTCTCTTCACATGCTTCCATCATTTCTTGCAGGAGCTCATCAACATCATTCAAACGCTTTGCCATTCTTTCAGACAAAAAACCGAACAGCTATCTTCCACATCTACAGTTATCCTGATACCGAATTTTGTTGTAATTCGACACACCTTGGTGATTTTATAATCTTTATATAACACCAGATTCTCCAAGTCTTTCATCGGTAGGTATTCCTGGCTGTTCACCCGCCGCCTCACTTTGTTGATTTTTGATAGATCCATGTTAGTTTGTTGTTAAATTAAAATCAGTCGAAGAACAATTGTTGAATGTTTCAAGAATCGAACTTCTCGCCCTTTATCAAGAGACTCGGTAGAGTCTCGGGACAAGTACATTGACAGCTCTGTCGTCTGCTGGCCCGAGCTCGCCGAGTCTATACTTTCTCTGAATAAAACGATTCGCGGTGGTGGGGGTAAAATTGACATGCGTTTTCGTTTAATTACGAAGCTCAGGAGCCATTTGATGCTTTGAAAATTGAACTGGAGACTAATTTTGAAATTCTCTATCGATTGAGCCTAAGATTAGCATGATTGGTGGCGTAATTGCTGAGAAAAAACTTTGCACAGGTCAAAATTACCCATTTTTCTATCATTGTGTGAAGGATTTTTGACGTGTCTGTATACAACACCATCAAAGGCCTCTTGAAGCCTCTCGAGTTTCTGATTGGTTGGTGTCTGTATCTATGATAACACCATCAAAGACCTCTTGAAGCCTCTCGAGTTTCTGATTGGTTGGTGTCTGTATCTGTGATAATACCATTAAAGGTGTGTGATCTGTGGTCGTGTTCGTTGGGTCTCATTTTGATGTGAACAAGTGCGCATGCGCATAATGATGTGCAACACGCAACTGCGCAATGAAACGAGTCATGCGCAATGTGTGAATCTGTGTGAAACGGAATTCAAAAAATAAATGATGAAAACAGTCCAGGACGTGTGGAACAGTTTGGTTATAAACAGTAATAAATAACCGTTTTAACGCGCATTCGTCGTAAAATCGGGAATCAGTGACAAAATTCAGAAAAATCAATCGGGATAAGTGATAAGTGACAATATAGTATTTATTAAATTGTTTTTTGAGGTTTGACAGTTTGATCGAAGTTTCGTAAAAACAGTGTGGGATGTGTGAGTTTGGTTAAATAATACTTATAATCGTTGAAACGTTTTTACGTGTTTAATCGCCACTTGTCTATTATTCTTCGTTTGTGTCAGGCTAGAAAAAATGTGTGATATCCATTATAAATTTGGAACTTTGGTTGAAGAAAGATATATTTTTTTTTCCCCCTTTCGATCGCGACTAATTGGAATCTCGTGGCTTAAACAGTATTGAAAATATTAATGTTTTTTCACGAACAGTTGTGAGGTTATAAATATCGTGGTTAGGTTCGATCGACTCTTGGTTACAATAATAATAAGAAAGTGATGGTGTGAAAGTAGTGAAGTGCTTTTAATCAACTTTCGAACAGTGCCGAAATGAATATGTATTTTTTATTATTGTTAACCCTGCAGTTTTTATTTTCCACACTTAACTCTACGACGGAAACGAAAGCGATCTCTTTTCTCTTTCGTGATTAAATGTTCCTCGTATAAGATTTCTTGAGAAATTATTCTTTTCGTTTCTTTGATAACTATGAAATGGTGTACATTGAACTGTTAATCATGATTGGTGTGAATTGATGTAAATTTGGAAAAGAAACTCTATAAAACTAATAATGAGTGTCAAAATAATGTATATGGCAAAGTTTGTTATTATCATGCCGAGTTTTGAGCAGTGTCTAATAAATATTTTTTTTAACTCTACACCGTTGACAATTTATTTTATTGGTTCCTTTCCTCTTTATTATAAAATGTTCCTCGCTTGCCATAATAAGATTTGTACATCATAAAATGTTCCTTGCATGATAATTGTTGGTCCATTTCAAAAGATTTTCGACGTCGTTTTTCTATCCAAAATATGGTCTAGAATCATCTCGCGTTTGATGAATTAATAGACAAATACACTGTCAACCTGCATCTGGATATATATGGATGCATCTGGATGATAACCGTAGTAAGTAACGATATATCTTTATGTCAAAATGGCTCGTATAATATATCTTTATGTCAAAAGACTATGGCGGTATATACTCCATATCCTGGTATTATCAAAATTTGTATCTTTGGAATGCAACGAATACCTATAGACTTTGGAAATTGTGTGAAGCGACAAATATACCAAGTATTTCTACTTTTTGGCTCTGATTGTAGCATTATGAATTGAAAATTTTGTTATGAAAATTCTTCGGTTGCTCATTTGTCAATGGGATCAAAAATATTATCTTCGGAACACCATGGATATATGCAAACTTTCAGAATTTTATTTGGCTCAATATGCTCTATATTTTCTCACATCCCCGCTTTAGTTGTAGCATAATGAATTTTAAACAATTGTTCTAGGAAGCCTTCCGATGTGTTTTTACTGATATTAACAAAGTTTGTATAACTGAATTGCAATGGATACCTATAGACTTTGAAAATTCTGTGAAGCGACAGATGTGCTAAGTATTTTCTCTTTTTGGTTTTGATTATGGCATTAGGAATTGAAAATTTTGTTATGAAAATTATTCGATTGCTCATTTGTCGTTGGGTTAAGAATTGCTGGCTTCAGAATGCCATGCATACATGTAAAATTTCAGAATTTTGTTGGACCCAATGTGCACTACATTTTTTCAATTACCTAATTTAGTTATAGCATAATGAATTTTGAAAAATTGTTTCAGGAAATCTTCTTATGTTTTTTTACTAATATCAAAATTTGTATCATTGGATTGCAACGGATACCTACAGACTTTGGAAATTCTTTAAAGCAACAAATGTCCCAAGTATTTCCACTTTTTGGCTCCGATTGTGGTATTATGAATTAAAAATTTTGTTATGAAAATTCTGCGGTTGCTCATTTGTCAACGGGATCAAAATTATTGTCTTCGGAACACCATGAATATATGCAAAATTTTAGAATTTCATTCGGCTCTTTTGAGCTATATTTTTTCACTTCCCCACTTTAGTTGTAGCATAATAAATTTTGAAAAATTGTTTCAGAAAGTCTTCTGATGTGTTTTTACTGATATTATCAACATTTGTATTATTGAATTGCAACAGATACGTACAGACTTTGAAATATCTGTGAAGTGACAAGCGTGCCCAATATTTCCACTTTTTGGTTCGAATAGTGGCATTATTAGGACTTGAAAATTTTATTATGAAAATTCTTCAGTTGCTCATTTTTGGATGGGATTTAAATTTGGCTTCGAAAAGTAATGGCTACATGCAAAATTCATAAACTTTATTGAGCCCAATGTTTGAGTTGTAGCATGATTAATCCAAAAAATTGTCAGAAAGTCTTTGGTTCCTTTTTTTCTGGAAGTATAAAAATTTGTTTCATTGGAACGCAACGTATACTTACAAACTTTGGAAATTTCCTGGAGCAACATGTGTGCTCAGTATTTCTACTTTTTGGCTTCTATTGTGGCATAACGAATTGAAAAATATTTTCAGAAAGATTTGCTCTACGGATGCAACAGGTACAACTCAACTCGATCCATTTTCTTGGGCATAGTACTGATATAAGATTGCCCGCTTTGTTGAATTTATTGTTTTAAAATATCCATAACATACTTTCTGAACTTTTCAAAATTCAAAGATAATATTAAAATATCTGTAAGTTCTAGTTTTGAGGCTTTCACGGCCATTATTGTTAGAAATATCAAAATTTGTATCATGGGAATGTAGCCGATACCTACAAACTTTTAACATTTTGTGAAGCGACATGTGCACCAAGTACTTCCACTTTCTGTCTCTGTGCGTTATGAATTGAAAAATTTATTACAAAAAGTCTTCGGCTGCTCATTTTTGGATTGAATTAAAATTTCTGTCCTCGGAACGCAATAGATACATCCAAATTTTCTCAACTTTGTTGGGCTTAAAGTATACTATGTTTTTTCACATTTCCACTTTAGTTGTGGCATAATAAATTTAAAAAGTTGTTTCAGAAAGTCTTCGGGTGCTCTTCTTCTTTTGATAGTATCAAAATTTGTATCATTGGAATGTAGCCGATATCTACAAACTTTGAACATTTTGTGAAGAGGAGACATGTGTGCTAAGTATTTCCACTTCCTAGCTCCGATTATGGCATAATAAATTGAAAAAATTTTATTCCAAAGGCTTTCCTCTACAGTCGCTCTGGTTTTGATGGTATCAAAATCTGCTCAAAGCTTCATTTCATTCTTTTGGGTACGATCCTGATCTGAGTTTGTCCGCTTTGTTCAATATATTGTTTTGGAGTTCCCATAAAATACTATTTGAACTTTTCTATATTCAATGAGAATATTGATTCCACCTTGTTAATAAAAATAAGAATGAAAAAATGCGTGAATTTTTTTCACAATAGATTCAATATGTTTTCTCTAAACATACATACATCAAACTGGTTTTTTATTTTATCATTATTCAAAAATGAAAAATTTCGAAAAAAGTCGCTCCATTTTTATCAACAAGCTGAAATAAGCGTAATATTTTTTACCACAAATCTACAAATATAACAAGGAGATACTGCTGTTAAATATGTTTCTTTGATAAACACAAATTCAAATAGCTACAAATTCTATGGAAAAGTTCTGACTGCTCTAATCTTGCCCTCAAAAGCTTTGTAAATTTTTGTATCAGACTCCAAGTTCCCGACTTATTTTAGCCTGATTCCAGAAAGGTAAAGCGAAATGTCAAAAAAATTTGACTGGCTCGAGAATAAAAAAAATGCCAAATTGAAAATTCCAAAACACGTGTCCCTTTATGTCATGGGGAAAAAACCTGACTCAAAGTAGAAGGGGTCAGGGTTTGGAAATGAAAAAGAGATAATTTCCCGATATAACCTTTTTCTAATCTATACAAAGCGAGATGTTTGAAAAGAAAGAGAAAAAACGAATCATATCATGCATAAAAATCCCCCTCGCGGGAAAAACCTGGACAAGTACATTTGTTGACCGCCGTTCCCATATTTTTCCACGAATATACATACACTGCAAACACATTTCTCGCAAAAATCCCTGAGAAAATCAAATCCTATCAAAAAGTAAGAAAAGTGACCATTCTCAAAAAATGTATCAAATAAATTCAAATCACACAAAACAAAATGAGTTAATCCTCGCGAAAAGCTAGGGTTGGGTTTCGCAAAAAGTAATAAAATAAATTGAGCTATACTAAAATATATGTGGCCAAGTACGGGAGGCGTTATTGTGTGACATAAAATCTTCAAATAATGTTGAATGTTGATAGAGAAAAGAATCAAGTTCGAAAATGCAGTTGTTTAACCAACCAGAATGAAAATAAAAACTCTGTATCAATAAGAGTCCGAAGCAAAAAAAGATTGCAAATGAAAAAAAATTAGATGAAAAAGAATTTCGGCCGAAGTACTTGGCGAGGTTGTCACCATGACCGATACATTATATAAATTAAGTGAAAAAACATTCGTCAAGTAATTCGGCCGAATTTTTTTTTAATCTAATTTTTTTCTATGTTTTATAAAACAATTTGTAAGTCAAGGATGATGCATCATATTCTTCCGTCATTTCATCTTTGAAAGAATAATAATTCTGAGGCTCCTGACAGTATAGTTCTATAATTATCTATTTATAGCTTAGACCGAAATTGCTAATATCCTCGCTGCCATTTCGCCCCTGAATGCGTTATTCTAATACACAACTTGAAAGCTAATGATAAAGTATTTAATTTTCTGAATTTTTTCCTTGGGGAAAAACTGGTACTTTGAGGTCTCTTCTATAAGACCTTCCTGCCAAGCTATAATCGAATAATAACCTATCAACGAATTACTAACATCTCGAAAATACTTCGAGTGTGTAGTTAACTCTTTTGAAAACATTATAACTTTTTTTCTTATCAGAGAAACGAAACGCTCCTATATTTAAACAACCTCAGTAACAATTAATTTATGGTAGAAAATCTGTCTCATTCTCTTTTATGTCGAATTAGTAGTGTGAGCAGTACTGATTCCTGACATTGAAATAAATCGATGATGTAATGATGCAAACACGTTGTAACTTTTTTTGTTATATACAGACTCTATTAGAGTCTATATAAAGCGAAATATATGAAAATACTATAGAAAAAAGAAGTGATATCAAATAGCAAAAATCCCCTCCCGGGGAAAAAAAAATCTGGACACGTACATTGGTGGTCCCTCGTTTCCCTATGATATCACAAAAAATCAAAACCCCACTTAATTTTTTTTTTTTTTTTTGATGTTTACTAATTTTATTCATATCCCGGACGGAAACCAACTATATAGATCACGAAATATCCGGCCAAAAAACCAGACTTCATAATAAATGTTACTTTGAATTTATTTCCACAGAACAAAACAAGAATGAAAACATTAAAAAATCAGCGTTATCAAGATGAGAAAAATACCTCTTATAATTGGTGTGTGAGAAGTATCAATAGTCTAGAAAAAAATGAAAAAAGGTCGACATCTAAGTTACGTGCAGCAGTAAAATTTATGATATCAGTACTAGGACAAGTATTTCTTTGGTGACTGAGAAGATATCAATATGGACGTACCGGCAAAGTATGGCATGCAGTTGATGCATTGCTTCTGGGATCTCCTAAGTCAAGTAGCTACTTTTGTTTTGGCTATGGCGCGACCAATGTTGCCAAATAGCATTTACTTATATGACCTAATGAAACAACATTGCCTGTGCTGTGGCTAAAATAACGAAAAACAAGCAGGAACAGGAAGTTTCACATAAGATCCCGTGCTTTTGTAATGTAAAAAAAAAAAACTTTAATTTATGTCTGTACATGATAGCACAGTTTTGTTTGATTGGTAATAATTTGATGAACGTTTACCACCGTACGTTGAGCGTATACGCACAGAGTACTTGTCCGGTCCATAATTTTTTATAAAAATTGCTCATTCAAGTGAAAATCAAATTGGAGGTGCTTTTCGTTGCATGCGTTGCTTTTCGCCGTCAGAAATTTATAATAATATAATAAAATATGTATAATATATAATAAAAAGTTATGGGCCGGACAAGTACTCTGTGCGTATACGCTCAACGTACGGTGGTAAACGTTCATCAAATTATTACCAATCAAACAAAACTGTGCTATCATGTACAGACATAAATTAAAGTTTTTTTTTTTACATTACAAAAGCACGGGATCTTATGTGAAACTTCCTGTTCCTGCTTGTTTTTCGTTATTTTAGCCACGGCACAGGCAATGTTGTTTCATTAGGTCATATAAGTAAATGCTATTTGGCAATATTGGTCGCGCCATAGCCAAAACAAAAGTAGCTACTTGACTTAGGAGATCCCAGAAGCAATGCATCAACTGCATGCCATACTTTGCCGGTACGTCCATATTGATATCTTCTCAGTCACCAAAGAAATACTTGTCCTAGTACTGATATCATAAATTTTATTGCTGCACGATGAAATTTTATTGCTTTTAGATGTCGACCTTTTTTCATTTTTTTCTAGACTATTGATACTTCTCACACACCAATTATAAGAGGTATTTTTCTCATCTTGATAACGCTGATTTTTTAATGTTTTCATTCTTGTTTTGTTCTGTGGAAATAAATTGAAAGTAACATTTATTATGAAGTCTGGTTTTTTGGCCGGATATTTCGTGATCTATATAGTTGGTTTCCGTCCGGGATATGAATAAAATTAGTAAACATCAAAAAAAAAAAATTAAGTGGGGTTTTGATTTTTTGTGATATCATAGGGAAACGAGGGACCACCAATGTACTTGTCCAGGTTTTTTTTCCCCCGGGAGGGGATTTTTGCTATTTGTAGCTAACCTCTGGCAGGAAATCATAGAAACTTCGAGAGTGCTGTTATCGTGTACCCCCACCCCTATGCGTCTACCAAGGTTAGGCACATTGTCTTTAATCTTTCACACGTGGAGTATAAACAAAATTATTTGCGTCCAATTTTTTGGAATTATACGTTTTGCATGTAAGGGGGGCGTATAAGCTATATCACACACACACAGCCGATATCACCTTATTCTGTTATAATTATATAATTATAACATATATTGTAACGGAACGCTTTTGCCATACGCTAAACGTCGCTACGCGCAGGTCCGAGCTTCCTAAATAATTTTAAATAATTTTGGAGCAGGTATGAAAGAAACGTGAGAAACGCGGATTTTGTGTTCAAAATAATAACAAAATTAATTTATTCAATTAAACAATGTAAATTTTCCGATTTTTGTTACAATAAATGAATATTGGTTTTATTTCGCGTTCGGGTTATTTATTTGCATGAATTTATTTATTAATCCGGATCAGAACGGAAAGAAACGGTATCAATTCTATTTCTTTGTCGGTAATTATTCAAACGATGATATTTATTTTAATTCTCTTTTTGCGTCAGAATTATCGTTTAAATGAGAAAAATAACAATAATAATGGTCAAATAATAAAAACGATGTCTTCGAGGCTAATTAACAATAATAATTGAAATACTCGGTGAAACTTTGTCGACAGAATAATAGTAATAATAATTCAAACAATAATTGAATTATTTAATATGAAATAAAAATTAATAGGGCTTTATGTTGCTATGAAATTCACTTTTATTTCATAGTGAATAATAAAAATAATTCAAAATTTTAATAATCCAAAAGTGGATTGACTCGATATAATAATAATAATAATTTTATGTTTTTAATTGATTCTATATAATGGATAATCTTACCGCGGCCTTTTGGATTATCGAATTCAGGATTATTAATGATTTTTAGGATAGACGAGGATTGCTGAGCATAATAAGTGATGCAGACTGATTATATTTTATCGAAAATAATTTTGAATAAAATAATTCAAAACATAAATTTAATTAGCAAATTTTAATTAAAAGAGAGCAAGCAGTCTTCCCACTTCCAGCAGACATAAATTCAAAAGATAAAATTAATTAAAGGAAACGTAGTATGCAAGCTATGGGCCCCGAACGTCACCGAACGACGCCGATACCCCACACATCACAGGTAAGGATGCAGACCCCGAGCTATGGGATGTGAACGTCGCCGAACACCTCCGATACCCCGAGCACCCACAGGAAAAAGGAAAAATGTAAAAAAATTAAAGAATGACCTTGGACTATGGAAGTTGAACGTCGCCGAACCGCTCCGATACTCCAAGCATCAAGGAATTATAGGAAAAAATTAAAGGAATAGGAATTGACCTTGGACTATGGGAGTTGAACGTCGCCGAACCGCTCCGATACTCCAAGCATCAAATATGATAAGAAAGATAGGTTATTATCCAGCTGGAACTAGGAAGAATCTCTGCTGCTGAGAGCGTGTTGTCTCTCTGAGCTCTGTTTTCAGAATGAGCCGAATGCCTCCTCACTGCTGCTGTGCACGGCTTTTTATACCCAGCAGATCCTTTGTTCTCGCGCTCGAGTTCCGATTCGCTCGCCGGGTAGTCTCGAACCCGTTCTGCGCACGCTCATTTACAATATTTTTAGGATTCATTCTTCGCTTCCCCCACTCTCGCATTCTCATACTTCAATTTGTTCGACGCTACCCCCACTTTACGCATCGCCTGCGCAAAAATTAACAATTTTCGTAATTCACCAATTTTTATAATAAATTTATCACATTTGATCATTTCCTAAATTTGTTTAAACATTTCGCAAAGATTTTTCAGTAATTAAAGAGTTTTTAATAAATTTTGAAATAATGGAAAACACACTCTCTCATTTGTGCGTTCCCTTGTCGCTTGTCCCACGCGCATGCGCACAAACATTCGTTCTTTTCACTCTTAAATTCCCGGTCATTTTCGCATAAATTTACCGCGCGAGTTATTCACTTCGATTTGTCGGATTTTTCTGCATATTTTACGCATTATTTTAATTGCAGTAATGTCTTTTTAATAATTAATTATTGAAACGTGCAAAAAGTCACGTACGCATTTTTTAGTTCCGGTTTTTCACGATAGGCGGCGGCCAGACGCTTTCGTAAGTGTAGCTTCGCCGTTCGCATAGTGTTCAAGATGGCCGCTGACAACAACAGTCAACAAACGCACGCGAAACGTTGTCGCGTCGTTTTCTCCAAATTGTCGAATATTGGATGAAAATCGGGATAAAAAGTATTTATAATGAAGTGCCGGTACTACGCGTAAGTGTTTTCGTTACAATATATAATAAATATATATTATACCTTATTCTGTTATAATTATATAATTATAACATATATATAATAAATATATATTATTATAACATATATATAATAAAATAATGTGTGTGTATTATTATGTTATAAATCTTGCCACTGCGTATTTGAAATTTGATACCGTTATATACCGATAGATCTTTCACACGTGCAGTATAAACATCCTGTCGTCTTGTCGCCCTCATTACCCTCCGCTGACGCTGATCCTCAATGACATTGACGTCATTAACGAAGCTTCGAGAAGGAACGACCTCTATCTTGCGACTCTCATTGACCTTGACGTTCATTGACCCTGACGTCATCGTTGAACTTTCGAGAAGAGACGCGTGACGTTATCATCGAACCTTCGAGAAGGAACAACCTCTATCTTGCGACTCTCATTGACCTTGACGTCATCGTCGAACCTTCGAGAAGAGCCGCGTGACGTCATCATCGAACCTTCGAGACGGAACAACCTCTATATTGCGACTCTCATTGACCTTGACGTCGAACTTTCGAGAAGGGACGCATGACGTCATCATCGAACCGTCGAGAAAGTTCCAGAAGTTTCTGGAAGGTTCTAGAAGGGGTTCGTGTCCTGGCTGAGGGGTCGGTAACAGGAATCTGTATCTAGAAACCCCCTTGTATATCTACTCTTTCCGTTTCGTGAATTTTATATACATTATCGGTCCCTTTGTTTCGATCTCGATTATATATTGCAAAAATGACACCCGAAGAAATCAGGGATAGATGAACAGTCCTCGTCCATTCTCGTGGTCAAATTAAAGCCAGAATCACCAAGATGATAAAATATCTTGAGAAATCGGGACTTTACGCGAGCGACGAACACATAAACAAAAATCTCTCAAAAGTCGAAGAGGATCTAGCAGCTCTCCCGAGTATTCAAGACGAACTCAAAAGGACGGATCCTGAGGGAGATCATGATTCATCGGAAGAGACAATTAACGACGAGTACGAGGAATGTCTCGTATTAATTCGTAAATTTCGCGATCCTACACGTACCGCGCATCATAATAATTTCGAGCCTCGCTTGACCTCCGCAAACTCACACGCTTCGCCCTCAGATTACGTAATATCGTTACCAAAGATTGATGCGAAAAGATTTGATGGAAAATTAGAGGAATGGCGCACTTACAGAGATTGGTTCGTTCAAACAATTCATACGCGGAACGGTCTCTCAGACGCTCAGCGCTTAGATTACCTCAAACGCATGCTGAATGGTGAAGCAGCGAACACAATCAGAGCATTCCAACCAACGGACGAAAATTATAAAGTAGCCTGGAATCTTCTTGAGTCGACATATGACGTTGAATATATTTTGGTTCTACGTCATTACGATCTCCTTATGGAAACCCTTGCGATGAAAAAGGGCACAGCTTACGGGACCCGAAAATTCTTGAATAAGATTCAGACGCAAATCCTCGCCATGAAGACTCTGGGTCAACAGGTTGAAGATTAGAATACACCAATCGTTCATACCATATTAAAGAGGTTGGACAAGGACACCGCGAGAGAATGGAACAGGAAAATGCAGGGCAATAAAATACCGAAATACGAGGATATATTGAACTTCCTATGAGAAGAGGCGACTCGGCTTACTCCTATGACTCATTCAGGAGAGAACACGCAAGCATCAACCATGTGGCAAGGAAAGGTCAAAAATGGAAGTGGCAAGGGTGCAACCCCACGTGTACAGGCAATGCTGACTGCTACAAACGAAAAGGAATGCCCGCTGTGCTCGGAAAAACACGAATTCAAAGAGTGCTCGAAATTTCTTGAGAAATCAACAACTGAGCGTATTTCGGCTGCTCGGGAGGCAGGGCTATGCTTGAATTGTTTAGTAGACAACCACAAAACTCGGTTCTGCAAATCTTCGTATAGCCTCACGTTCCAGAAACGTCATAACACGCTACTACACTTGACAGAGGAAGAGTTAAAGGCCACGAAGGCACCGTCGGCATGACTAGAGCCGACCGTAGCCTCGGAAAATCATGCCGTGACCACCCTCGTTGCGACTCTCCCCACAAGAGATTTAATCGTCACAGCATCTACCTGCATATTCGATCATTCACAGAAAATGTTTCATTGTCGTGCCGTGCTAGACACAGGATCGAGTTCAAATTTTATTACAGAGAATCTTGCAAAAATATTAAAATTGCCTCTCGAAAAATTTTAAATCCCAATTGAAGCGATCAATAATGCTCAATCTTTCACCAACCATCTGCTTAAGGCCACAATAAAATCACGTGTCAACGGGTTTACAAAAACGATTAGCTTCTTGACAGTGGAGAATTTGGGCAGAAAACTTCCTAGCGAGCCGATTGATCGCAATGTGCTAAATATACCAAAAAATATTACATTAGCCGATCCTCATGTTGATAAGGCCTCACCAATATACATACTTCTAAGCGATAGAACGACATTATCGATGCTGTGCCAAGGGCAATTTAAATTAAATTGGCCCAAGCGGCACAGAAATCATTCTGCAAGAAACCCAACTGGGATGGATCCTCAGAGGGAGCACCGTTTCAAGGACATTTTCGCAAAAGGGGGGAGTATCGCGGAATTACTTCGTCAATGCCGAAGAATAATTACGCAATCTTTGGGAAACAGATGATTTCAACACAAAGAAACATTGGTCGCAACAAGAACATGCGTGTGAAAATCATTTTAAAGAAAACGTCAAGCGTGATGGAACAGGTCGATTCGTAGTCACATTACCGTTCAATGGGAGACAGTCAGAACTACGCAATTCTCGTGAATTGGCTGAGAAGCGTTTTAATTCTCTCTTGAGAAAGTTTCAACAAAACCCAGAGTTCGAGGAAAAATACACAGCAGTCATAAAAGAGTACATTGACCTGGGCCATATGACCGAATTAAAGGACGACGCACAGAAGAATGAAGGCTTCTATTTGCCTCACCATGCTGCCATAAAAGAAACGAGCCTTACAACAAAGGTCAGGGTTCGACGGTTCGACAAAGAATATACAAGATTTAGTGTCGCTCAACGAAACTTTAATGGTCGGACCCACTATATAAGAAGATATATTTTCCCTGCTCACACGCTTTCTCACACACCAGTTTGTACTGACTGGCGACATTGAAAAAATGTATCGTCAATTTTTAATTCGCAAGGAAGACAGGAAATTTAAAAAAATCTGGTGGAACAATACCGAGGGTAATAAAAAAATATTTCAATTAAATACAGTCACCTTCGGCTTATCATCCGCACCATTTTTGGCAATACGTTTGTTGTACGCCGCTTTCAGCGACGCACACCTTTTTCCGTCGAATCTCCCTTTGCTCTTTTGCGAAACCTGAAACACATAAACATTTTGTTTTAGTACCCTAGAATAAATGTTACACTACCTACTTATTATTGTAATTAAAAAAAAAAACTTACCAAATTTCTTCCGTTTGTTCCACTTTATCCGCACGACGCGTACTCCCTCCGGTTACCTGTAACATATACAAAAAAAAATCAGTTACTTCTGGAGCGTTAACGTGGTAAGAAGCACTCTAATCGCCGTTACAGGTGATATATCCCCGGTATAGGTGAGGGTTGGCACTGCGACTAGTGCATGACTCCTTATGAGATAACTCTCCGGGATGCTGAAAGACCTCATGCGAGGCTAGATCTCTTGAGGATAACTGCTAAACCACCCCACTACTTATATAATAATAATCTTAAACATTAAAAATTTCCTCCCTTCAAAGCTACCCCTCGCCTATAACCGCTTACTTATCTATAATTCAAAATGCATTCATTTATCTCGAGGTTGCTATTTTGCTTATTTTTACAGAATAAAAATCTAACATGCCACGCAACCCGCTTAATCCTTCCTGTCTCCGCCGTCAAAAAAAGAGGATAGAGGAGAAGGAGAGGCTGGGGAGATTGTCGAGCCAGCTATTGGACCCCAGATTAAAAGGGGGGAGGATCGACCCCTCCCCACCACCCAGACCCATCACGCTCCTAACTTTCACTCCATATGAGCCCAATAACTGGCCTCCCCGCTCTCCAACCACATCTCCGCTCTATCCCCCCCTACCCGCTACTTTCTCGCCTCCTCGGACTCCCTTAAGAGAAACTCTCCCTCCGACTCCAGGGAAACAATTATCCCCAAAAGATAACCAGACCCCTCTCGCCTCACCGAAACCACGGAGGTCCCTATTCGATCCAATCGAGGACGGGGGCGCCACCCTCCCTCAATATAAAAACATCGTCGAAGAATTGCAGGCTCTAATCAACCAACCGATAGAAGAGACAATTCCAACTCGGATCCAAACTCGGCCAATTCGCCCCCCCACTAATCCCCGGCATAATATGCCCCTTCTAGAAACCCCGCCAAAGAGACCGCGGGTCTAATTACGCGTTACCGCACCCCCTACACTTTATAATTATCTTTTTATACTCTCGCTACACATCAAAATATATAAATGTACATTTTGTTTAACGTAGACAGCTATGCTTGTAATTAGCGATTACACTTCGCCAAATACTCTGTGTTTTGATAGTTATTTTGTTTTTATGTAAATATACGACTCAAGGTCAAGTTCAACTAACTCCTGCCTCCTGTGTCGCCTACCTTATTTATGTATGTGTTTTTATTATCCTCTTACCTCGGCACCACCAACGCCACAATTGGTCCTTATCAGGGCCCAATTATCAATCATCGCATGTAGCAACTGGCAAGAGTCCATGACCCACCACGATGTCATTGAAATTGAAACATACACTTCTCCGACGAAACAAATAATGAAAATGCTTGAACCATTCGAGATAAAAAGCATCTGGTACGGTGGTAGGTCAACGTATATTGATGACGACGAAAGTTTGATTGGAACTGGATACTACGCACGGTTATGTGGAATGGACGAAAATTTCATACCGGAAAAAGGGATACCACATCGCAAGTATATCGTACCAATACGGGAAGCTGCAAATTTAAAGGAATTCCTTGATGGCTTGGATGATCCGGCAGTGTTGATGTGGCGACGTGTGGTCTTTCAAAGACCGTTTCCTCCTCAGGAAAACTGTAATTATTGCTTTAATTGCGGGCTCTACGGTCACCATCGCGGGATGTGCACAAAACCACGGACATCGTTTCCCATTTGCTTCAACTGCGGTGCAAAACCTTGCTCATTCCTTACGTGTTACCGGTGTGCTTTGTAGTACGTCGCAACGGGCGTCAAAAACAATGCCACAACACGCGACCCAAAAATCGGTGTGCACAGTGAAGAATGGACATTGGACGATACCGTTTTTGTTTCGCCGAAAGAGGTTTTCTGTTTTATTTATTTTTTACGTTATTATAATTATTAATTCCGGTACGACAGTGTTCTTTAAAATGCCATGATGGCAAATTCCTTTTTTTTTGGTCAAAGTGCAATTTCAACGCTCATTGGTTGTTGGCTTAAGAAATGGGATGGGTCGCAAAGGTTCTTGTCACCAATCACTAGAGGAAATTCTTTCCCAATGAGAGGGAGTGTTAAAGTATGGACCCGCATGTTTTGGCCAAAGAACATATGAAGAACCAATATACTAACATAAACTCCGTAAAGAAAACATGTATGTGCAGGAAAACGGTCGCTTGCCTGAAGGGTCAAGCGACAAACTTCTTCATTTTACAATTTAATCTTTATTTTTCCCAAAGTCTAGAGACGCATAAAATTAAAGGATGGAAAAATAACCAATCGATAAAATGTTTGTTATTGACATCTGGACGCCAGACATTGGAAATTCCAAGCCTGGGTGCATGCAGTGGTTTATAAACGCTTTATTGTTTGTCAGAAAAAAGATGGAAGTTCCTACCTGAGAATACAAATGGGGTATCGACGCTTTTCGACGTGCGAGACCGACCATCCTCCCCCCGTTGAGAAATTGTGTTCAATAGCTCAACCAATACAGTCTTAAATCTATGAATGTATGCTAAATTATAAGCGGATGAATTATTCTAATTGTCCTTTAATCACTTTCGTTGATGTCGTTGAGCAACAGAGCGAGTTTTCGAACATTTCTCTCAAACTCTTCCGTTGCGGTCTTCACTTTCACCGTGCGAATGATTCCATCATTGCCTGGGTATACGTGGTTGATACGGCCGAAGCACCATTGTTTCGGTGGTAAATTATCTTCCTTTAGAATGACGATGGTACCTTCCTTAATGTCGTGACTACCATTAATCCTCTTGGTCGTGATGGTTTATTCGTTAAGGTATTCTTTATGCCAACTTTTCCAAAACTCTTGTTGTTTTTTCTGTATTAATTGCCAACGCGATAATCTATTTGTTGGCGTAGACTCGAAGTCCGGTTCTGGCATGCTCATTAAAGAATCGCCAACAAGGAAATGACCGGGTGTTAAAACAATTAGGTCGTTAGGATCTGTAGATAGAGGAGTGAGGGGGCGGGAATTTAAGATTATCTCGATCTCAATTGTTAGTGTATTAAATTCTTCAAAAGTGACTAGATCATCGCACATTCTTTTCAAATAATGTTTAAAGGATTTTACCCCAGCCTCCCAAAGCCCACCAAAATGAGGAGAGAGTGGGGGCATGAAGTGCCATTTAATTCCTTTGTCCGCGAGACTCCTGTGTATTTTTTCATTGTGTTTTTTCGACTTTAGGCGAGAGTACAGTTCCTTTATTTCATTATTCGCTCCGATGAAATTTGTTCCGTTGTCCGAGTAGATATTCGCCGGCCGCCCTCGTCGGGCTATAAATTGCTTAAAAGCTGCCATAAAACCTTCTGTTATTAGATCGGAGACGACTTCCAGGTGTAATGCTTTAATAGCCAGACAGACGAAAGCTGCAATCCATACTTTAACTCGATTTCTATTTCGATTTTTCTTCTCTTTCATAAAAAAAGGACCACAATAATCGACTCCGACATTGTAAAAAGGTCTTGCTTCTGTGACTCGATCAATTGGCCGATTTCCCATGACATACTTGGTGATTGGAGGATCTGCTGTAATGCACGTTGTAAATTGTTTGATTATTTTCCTTACTTGATTTCTGCCGTCGCACACCCAATATTTTCTCCTGAGAGTCTGTAGAATTGTTTGAGACCCTGAATGAAGATTCGTGATGTGTTCGTTGCGAATAAGCAAAGTTGTGATGTGATGTCCTTTCGGAATGAGTAACGGATGTTTTGTGCATATGGTATCGTGGCGTTTTTAAGGCGCCCACCTACACGTAAGATACCATTTTTATCGATGAAAGCCTTCGAAAATGCCTTCAGTTTGTGATTTTTGAGAGGCCGTGTCCCATCGACAATTCTTTTATTTCCTCTGCAAAAGCTGATTCTTGAACGATTCTGATTATTTGATCGTTTGCCTCGTTTAGTTCATTTGGAGAGAAGAGTCCCTTATATTGGTTTTCTCACTTAAAACGTAATCCGTATGCGAAGATTTTTCTCAGTTTTCCAATTGAGGAGAAACCTTCCAAGAATGCCTTCCTTGCGTCATTTTCTTCGGTTTTCTTCGTTGAGGCGAAGAAGCATTGCGCTTTACGCATTACCAGAACTTCCGTTGGGATTATTAGTTGACTTTTCGGCCATAAATCTTCATCAAGCGTCAGCCACGATAGACCATTTTTCCAGTTTGATGACTGAATAAACTCTTCGGGAAGCAATCCTCGTGAGATGTGATCTGCCGGGTTATCCTTCGATCGCACGTGACAACATTGGGAGCCTTTGGTTTTTTCCTGGATGCCTGCTACGCGATTTGCCACAAATACCAATAATTTATGGGGTTGTGTATTTATCCAATGTAATGTCACAGTTGAATCTGACCAGAAGATGATTTTGTCAATTTGCTTGAGATGTTGTATGGCTTTTCGTGTGGTGACATATAAGTTGGTCAATAATAAGGCTGCGCACAGATCAAGGTGAGGTAATGTGACTGTTTTTAATGGTGCCACGCGATATTTCGAGCATAATAATCTCGTTTATATATTTCCATCATTATCTGTGGACTGCATACAGATGCACTCTCTGTATCCCTTTTCGCTGGCATCGCAAAATCCGTACAATTGCATTATTTGAGCTCCTGAAATGATCACTCGTCAGTCAAATAGTATGTTGTTTAATTGTGGAAATAGATCCGCATACATATACATTCAGTAAGTATACTGAGTGGAATCGGATCGTCCCAGTTTGACTTCTCGAGCCACAACTTATGCAGGATCATTCTCCCCTTCATTACCACTGGGCCAACGAGGTCGAGCGGGTCAAAGATTTTCGTTACCTCGGAGAGCATGATTCATTTTGTGACTCTTGGTGGCTGTTTAATGGGTTTCACCGTATACACGATAGCATTCCTTGCTGAGTCCCAATAAAGGCCCAATGTTTTTATCGTTGAGTCTTGCGCGGTATTAAGCTGCAATTTTACGCTGCTCTCCGATAAGCCTTTCAGCAGTCTTGGATCGTTTGATGCCCATTGCCATATATAGAGCTGGCCTCTTTTCAAAAGTTCGGAAATTTCATCTCGTAGTTTCAGCGCTTCCTCGTATGAATCTACTCCCGTTAAGAGATCGTCAACGTATAAATCGCGTTTTATTATTTTTGATGCACTTCGAAGATCGTGACTTTCATCTTCGGCGAGTTGGTGAAGACAACGTGTTAATAAACCACCTTTAGAGGGAAGCAAAAGTAAATATACCAACAATAGGCTTTGGCTTGAGGGAGAGAGATGTAATTAAAAAGGTAGATTAGAATACAAAGAGTTTACTCCGAAATTATTAAGAGCGAAAAAATTACTCCAAAACAACTTAATTAATTGATTGAAATTCCTGTGCGATTGTTGGCATTTCGCCTTGATTAACTGACATACTTTCTCTTTTTGCTCGACGCTGCGATCCGAAATGTAACAAGATTGCGGTACAGCGGATGTTGCGGCCGAAACTCTGTGGGATTCTGTCCTTGCATTATTCTCACGTGTGTGCGCTTGAGGCTTCGATACTTCGGACTTTGGAAGAACGGACAATTTCCAACCACGATTTGTCATTACAAGTTTAATTACTTTATTGCGTTCCTGCATCACATCGTTTTTGGAATTGAACCGTAACAATTGTTCCCAGTCCCTAGCTTCCCATGGTTTTTGTTCACTTTTTTCGAGAGGAATTTTAACGTTTGACACATAAGACCCTATCGGATGGTATGAATAGTAGCAGTTGTTTCGGGAATCCATATATATTGGTGCTTTCGGGATGGCCCCTTGGGACTTAACTTCTGTAGACGGTAATAATGGTGTTGCGTTAGTACTTGCGCCCTCGCTACCACTTATATTTTTGGAAGAGAGTTCAGATCTTGCCTTCAAACGAACATCCGTTGCTCCAAAATGTATTGGTGCTTTCGGGCTGGCCACTTGCGACTTAACAACCGTAGACGATTGTAATGGTCTTGCGATAGTCCTTGCGCCCTTGCTAGCACTGACATTTTTTGAACCAACTTTAGATTTTGCCTACAAACGAACATCCCTTGCTACAAAATTTATTGGTACTTTCGGGATGACCCTTTGGGACATAACTCCCGTAGACGATTCGAATGGTATTGTGTTAGACCTTGCGCCCTCGCTACCACTTGTATTTTTGGAAGAGAGTTCAGATTTTGCCTTCAAACGAACATCCGTTGCTCCAAAATGTATTGGTGCCTTCGGGCTGGCCCCTTGGGACTTAACTCCCGTACGCGATTGTAATGGTCTTGTGCTAGTCCTTGCGCCCTCGATAGCACACACATTTTTTGAACTAACTTCAGATTTTGCTTTCAAACGAACATCTGTTGCTCCAAAATTTATTGGTGCTTTCGGGATGGCCCCTGAGGACTCTATACCCGATGATGAGGCTGTCTCAACTACAAAAGCTTTTGTCGACACCGAAGAAACGTTGGCTACTGAAATCTTCATCGAGCAGCTGACTGCTACATTATTAACGCCTTGACAGCTTGACTGTTGTGACGGATCTCGTGCATCAGGAACCGTGCAGAGCTGGCTTGTCACTTTTATTTTATTTTTATCGGTTTCCTCTTCCCGAGTGAAGTGGTGGAACACGTCTGTGGCATTTCAGTAGCCGGTTTGGTTGTTGGTAAGAAATTCAGGAGATCCATTTCCAAATCTTTCCGAAATTTGGCCATACGTATCTCAGTCTTCAACAATAGTTTTAGAATTCTGTCATCGTTGTCTGTGACGGGTGGCATCTGTGAGGGCACAAGAAACGTACACTCATTGCTCGCAACTGTTATTTCCTGTTTAGCGTCAGATGTGTTATGCAGCTGTTCAGACAACGAAAGTTGCGGATGATGAACAATTTCCGTAATATTGCAATTCGAAACAAGATTCTGCACAATGCACTCATCGTAAGTGTATTTATACTGCTGCGGCGGAGATCCAAGCGCATGAGGACAGAAGTTCACAATGATCCGAGTTCGCTCTACGGTTAACCGTTTCCATATATCAGTTCCTGGTATCTCTGACATTGCCTTCAAGTACCAAACAGTGGTTGAAGCGTAAAGTTGAATACTCTTGAAAGAATTCTTTATTCTGTCTGAAAAACAATAACGAACGCGAACACACGTCATTCTGAAGGAAGATAATTCACCACCGAGACAATGGTGCTTAGGCCGTATCAACCACGTATACCCAGGCAATGATGGAATCATTCGCACGGTGAAAGTGAAGACCGCAACGGGAGAGTTTAAGAGAAATATTCGAAAACTCGCTCCGTTGCTCAACGACATCAACGAAAGTGATTAAAGAACAATTAGAATAATTCATACGCTTATAATTTAGCTCATATATATATATATATATGATATATATATATATATATAGTTCATATATAGTTCAATATAGTTCATAGATTTAAGAATTTATTGGTTGAGGTATTGAACACTATGTCTCAACGGAGTGACGGTATTTGGTCTCGCACATCGAGAAGCGTCGATACTGCATTTCTATTCTCAGGTAGGAACTTCCATCTTTTTCCTGACCAACAATAAAGGGGTTATAAACCACTGGATGCACCCAGGCTTGGAATTTCCAATGTCTGGCGTCCAGATGTCAATAATAAACATTTTTTCGATTGGCTATTTTTCCATTCTTTAAATTTACGCGTCTCTAGACTTTGGGAAAAATAAAGATTAAATTGTAAAATGAAGAAGTTTGTCGCTTGACCCTTCAGGAAAGCGACCGTTTTCATGCACATACATGTTTTCTTTACGGACTTTATGATAGTATATTGGTTCTTCATATGTTCTTTGGCCAAAACATGCGGGTCCATACTTTAACACTCCCACTGATTGGGAACGAATATTCTCTAGTGATTGGTAACAACAACCGCTGTGACCCATCCCATTTTTTAAGCCAACAACCAATGAGCGTTGAATTAGCACTTTGACCAAGAAAAAAAAGGAATTTGCCGTCATGGCATTTTAAAGAACACTGTCGTACCAGAATTAATAATTATAATAACGTAAAAAATAAATGAAACAAAAAACCACTTTCGGCGAAACAGAAACGGCATCGTCCAATGTCCATTCTTCACTGTGCACAACGATTTTTGGGAGAAAACGTTAACATTGGGTCGCGTGTTGTGACATTATTCTTGACGCCCGTTGCGACGTACCACAAAGCACACCGGTAGCACGTAAGGAGTGAGTAAGGTTTTGCACCGCAGTTGAAGCAAATGGGAAACGATGTCCGTGGTTCTGTGCACATCCCGCGATGGTGACCGTAGAGCCCGCAATTAAAGCAATAATTACAGTTTTTCTGAGGAGGAAACGGTCTTTGAAAGACCACACGCCGCCACATCAACACTGCCGGATCATCCAAGCCATCAAGGAATTCCTTTAAATTTGCAGCTTCCCGTATTGGTACGATATACTTGCGATGTGGTATTCCTTTTTCCGGTATGAAATTTTCGTCCATTCCACACAACCGTGCGTAGTATCCAGTTCCAATCAAACTTTCGTCGTCATCAATATACGTTGACCTACCACCGTACCAGATGCTTTTTATCTCGAATGGTTCAAGCATTTTCATTATTTCTTTCGTCGGAGAAGTGTATGTTTCACTTTCAATGACATCGTGGTGGGACATGGACTCTTACCAGTCGCTACATGGAAATACTTTCTCTTCTTGCTCGACGCTGCGATCCGAAACGTAACGGGACTGCGGTACAGCGGATGTTGCGGCCGAAACTCAGTGGGATTCTGTCCTTGCATTATCCTCACGTGTGTGCGTTTGGGGCTTCATTAATTCGAACTTTGGAAGAACGGACAATTTCCAACCATGATTTGTCATTACATTTTTAGTTACTTTATTGCGTTCCTGCATCACATCGTTTTTGGAATTCACCCGTAACAAATGTTCCCAGTCACCAGCTTCCCATGGTTTTTCTTCACTTTTTTCGAGAGGAATTTTAACGTTTGACACATAAGACCCTGTCGGATGGTATGAATAGTAGCAGTTGTTCCGGGAATCCATATATATTGGTGCTTTCGAGATGGCCCCTTGGGACTTAACTCCTGTAGACGATTCTAATGGTGTTGCATCAGTCCTTGCGCCCTCGCTACCACTTATATTTCTGGAAGCGAGTTCAGATTTTGCCTTCAAACGAACATCCGTTGCTCCAAAATGTATTCGTGCTATCGTGCTAGCCCCTTGAGACTTAACTCCCGTAGACAATTGGAATGGTCGTGCGCTAGTCTTTGCGCCCTCGCTAGCACTGACATTTTTCGAACCAACTTTAGATTTTACCTACAAACGAACATCCCCTTCTCCAAAATTTACTGGTACTTTCGGGATGACCCCTTGGGACTTAACTCCCGTAGACGATTCCAATGGTGTTGCGTTAGACCTTGCGCCCTCGCTACCACTTGTATTTTTGGAAGAGAGTTCAGATTTTGCCTTCAAACGAACATCCGTTGCTTCAAAATGTGTTGATGCTTTCGGGCTGGCCCCTTGGGACTTAACTCCCGTAGGCGATTGTAACGGTCTTGCGGTAGTCCTTGCGCCCTCGCTAGCACACACATTTTTTGAACCAACTCCAGATTTTGCTTTCAAACGAACATCCGTTGCTCCAAAATTTATTCGTGCTTTCGGGATGACCCCTGAGGACTCTATACCCGATGACGAGACTGTCTCAACTAGAAAAGCTTCTGTCGACACCGAAGAAACGTTGGCCACTGGAATCTTCATCGAGCAGCTGACTGTTACATTTTTAACGCCTTGACAGCTTGACTGTTGTGCCGGATCTCGTGCATCAGAAACCGTGCAGAGCTGGCCTGTCACTTTTCTTTTTTTTATCGGTTTCCTCTTTCCGAGTGAAGTGGTGGAACACGCCTGTGGCATTTGAGTAGCCGGTTTCGTTGTTGGTAAGAAATTCCTTCAGGAGATCCATTTCCAAATCTTTCCGAATTTTGGCCATACGTATCTCAGTTCTCAACACAAGTTTTAGAGTTTTGTCATCGTTGGCTGTGACGGGTGGCATCTGTGAGGGCACAAGAAACGTACACTCACTGCTGGCAACTGTTTTTTCCTGTTTAGCGTCAGATGTGTTATGCGGCTGTTCAGTCAACGACAGTTGCGGGTGATGCACAATTTCCGTAATATTGCAATTCGAACCAAGATTCTGCACAATGCACTCATCGTAAGTATATTCATGCTGCTGTGGCGGAGATCCAGGCGCATGAGGACAGAAGTTCACAATGATGCGAGTTCGCTCTACGGTTAACCGTTTCCACATATCACTTCCTGGTATCTCTGACATTGTCTTTCAGTACCAAACAGTGGTTGAAGCGTAAAGTTGAATACTCTTGAAAGAATTCTTTATTCTGTCTGAAAAACAATAACGAACGCGAACACACGTCATTCTGAAGGAAGATAATTCACCACCGAGACAATGGTGCTTAGGCCGTATCAACCACGTATACCCAGGCAATGATGGAATCATTCGCACGGTGAAAGTGAAGACCGCAACGGGAGAGTTTAAGAGAAATATTCGAAAACTCGCTCCGTTGCTCAACGACATCAACGAAAGTGATTAAAGAACAATTAGAATAATTCATCCGCTTATAATTATAAGCGGATGCTAAATTTAGCATAAGTTCATATATTGAAGACTTTATTGGTTGAGCTGTTGAACATAATGTCTCAACGGGGGGAGGATGTTCGGTCTCGCACGTCGAAAAGCGTCGATACCCCATTCGTATTCTCAGGTAGGAACTTCCATATTTTACCTGACGAACAATAAAGGGGTTATAAACCACTGGATGCACCCAGGCTTGGAATTTTTAATGTTTGGCGTCCAGATGTCAATAATAAACATTTTTCGATTGGTTATTTTTCTATTCTTTAATTTTACGCGTCTCTAGACTTTGGGATAAATAAAGATTAAATTGTAAAATGAAGAAATTTGTGGCTTGACTCTTCAGGCAAGCGACCGTTTTCCTGCACATACATGTTTTCTTCACGGACTTTATGATAGTATAATGGATCTTCATATGTTCTTTGGCCAAAACATGCGGGTCGGTATTTTAACACTCCCACTCATTGGGAAAGAATTTTCTCTAGTGATTGGTGATAAAAAACCTCTGTGACCCATCCCATTTTTCAAGCCAACAACCAATGAGCGTGGAATTTGCACTTTGACCAAAAAAAAAAGGAATTTGCAATCATGGCATTTTGAAGAACACTGTCGTACCGGAATTAATAATTATAATAACGTAAAAAATAAATGAAACAAAAAACCTCTTTCGGCGAAACAAAAATGGCATCGTCCAATGTTCATTCTTCACTGTGTACAACGATTTTTGGGAGAAAACGTTAACATTGGGTCGCGTGATGTGGCATTATTTTTGATGCCCGCTGCGACGTACCACAAAGCACACCGGTAACACGTAAGGAGTGAGTAAGATTTTGCACCGCAGTTGAAGCAAATGGGAAACGATGTCCGTGGTTCTGTGCACATCCCGCAATGGTGACCGTAGAGCCCGCAATTAAAGCAATAATTACAGTTTTTCTGAGGAGGAAACGGTCTTTGAAAGACCACACGCTGCCACATCAACACTGCCGGATCTTCCAAGCCATCAAGGAAATCCATTAAATTTGCAGCTTCCCGTATGGGTACAATATACTTGCGATGTGGCATCCCTTTTACCGGTATGAAATTTTCGTCCATTCCACACAACCGTGCGTAGTATCCAGTTCCAATCAAACTTTCGTCGTCAGCAATATACGTTGACCTACGACCGTACCAGATGCTTTTTATCTCGAATGGTTCAAGCATTTTCATTATTTCTTTCGTCGGAGAAGTGTATGTTTCAATTTCAATGACATCGTGGTGTGACATGGACTCTTGCCAGTCGCTACATGGACATACTTTCTCTTTTTGCTCGACGCTGCGATCCGAAATGTAACGGGACTGCGGTACAGCGGATGTTGCGGCCGAAACTCTGTGGGATTCTGTCCTTGCATTATCCTCACGTGTGTGCGTTTGGGGCTTCTTTACTTCGGACTTTGGAAGAACGGACAATTTCCAACCATGATTTGTCATTACATTTTTAATTACTTTATTGCGTTCCTGCATCACATCGTTTTTGGAATTCAACCGTAACAATTGTTCCCAGTCATCAGCTTCCCATGGTTTTTCTTCACTTTTTTGGAGAGAAATTTTAACGTTTGACACATAAGACCATGTCGGATGGTATGAATAGTAGCAGTTGTTCCGGGAATCCATATATATTGGTGCTTTCGGGATGGCCCCTTGGGACTTAACTCCTGTAGACGACTCTAATGGTGTTGCATCAGTCCTTGCGCCCTCGTTACCACTTATATTTCTGGAAGGGAGTTCAGATTTTGCCTTCAAACGAACATCCGTTGCTCCAAAATGTATTCGTGCTTTCGGACTGGCCCCTTGAGACTTAACTCCCGAAGACAATTGTCATGGTCTTGCGCTAGTCCTTGCGCCCTCGCTAGCACTGACATTTTTTGAACCAACTTTAGATTTTGCCTACAAACGAACATCCTGTTCTCCAAAATTTATTGGTACTTTCGGGATGACCCCTTGAAGCTTAACTCCCGTAGACGATTCGAATGGTATTGCGTTAGAACTTGCGCCCTCGCTACCACTTTTATTTTTGGAAGAGAGTTCAGATTTTGTCTTTAAACGAACATCCGTTGCTCCAAAATTTATTGGTGCTTTCGGGATGGCCCCTGAGGACTCTATACCCGATGGTGAGACTGTCTCAAGTATAAAAGCTTCTGTCGACACCGAAGAAACGTTGGCCACTGGAATCTTCATCGAGCAGCTGACTGCTACATTTTTAACGCCTTGACAGCTTGACTGTTGTGCCGGATCTCGTGCATTAGAAACCGTGCAGAGCTGGCCTGTCACTTTTCTTTTTTTTTTATCGATTTCCTCTTCCCGAGTGAAGTGGTGGAACACGCCTGTGGCATTTGGGTAGCCGGTTTCGTTGTTGGTAAGAAATTCCTTTAGGAGATCCATTTCCAAATCTTTCCGAATTTTGGCCATACGTATCTCAGTCTTCAACAAAAGTTTTAGAATTTTGTCATCGTTGGCTGTGACGGGTGGCAACTGTGAGGGCACAAGAAACGTACACTCACTGCTGGCAAATGTTTTTTCCTGTTTAGCGTCAAATGTGTTATGCGGCTGTTCAGTCAACGAAAGTTGCAGATGATGAACAATTTCCGCAATATTGCAATTCGAAACAAGATTCTGCACAATGCACTCATCGTAAGTGTATTTATACTGCTGCGGCGGAGATCCAGGCGCATGAGGACAGAAGTTCACAATGATCCGAGTTCGCTCTACGGTTAACCGTTCCCACATATCAGTTCCTGGTATCTCTGACATTGTCTTTCAGTACCAAACAGTGGTTGAAGCGTAAAGTTGAATACTCTTGAAAGAATTCTTTATTCTGTCCGAAAAACAATAACGAACGCGAACACACGTCATTCTGAAGGAAGATAATTCACCACCGAGACAATGGTGCTTAGGCCGTATCAACCACGTATACCCAGGCAATGATGAAATCATTCGCACGGTGAAAGTGAAGACCGCAACGGGAGAGTTTGAGAGAAATATTCGAAAACTCGCTCCGTTGCCCAACGACATCAACGAAAGTGATTAAAGAACAATTAGAATAATTCATACGCTTATAATTTAGCTCATATATATATATAGTTCATATATAGTTCAATATAGTTCATAGATTTAAGACTTTATTGGTTGAGCCATTGAACACAATGTCTCAACGGAGGGAGGGTATTTGATCTCGCACGTCGAGAAGCGTCGATACCGCATTTGTATTCTCAGGTAGGAACTTCCATCTTTTTCCTGACCAACAATAAAGGGGTTATAAACCACTGGATGCACCCAGGCTTGGAATTTCCAATGTCTGGCGTCCAGATGTCAACAATAAACATTTTTTCGATTGGTTATTTTTCCATTCTTTAAATTTACGCGTTTCTAGACTTTGGGAAAAATAAAGATTAAATTGTAAAATGAAGAAGTTTGTCGCTTGACCCTTCAGGCAAGCGACCGTTTTCATGAACATACATGTTTTCTTTACGGACTTTATGATAGTATATTGGTTCTTCATATGTTCTTTGGCCAAAACATGCGGGTCCGCACTTTAACACTCCCACTCATTGGGAAAGAATATTCTCTAGTGATTGGTAACAACAACCTCTGTGACCCATACCATTTTTTAAGCCAACAACCAATGAGCGTTGAATTAGCACTTTGACCAAGAAAAAAAAGGAATTTGCCGTCATGGCATTTTAAAGAACACTGTCGTACCAGAATTAATAATTATAATAACGTAAAAAATAAATGAAACAAAAAACCTCTTTCGGCGAAACAAAAATGGCGTCGTCCAATGTCCATTCTTCACTGTGCACAACGATTTTTGGGAGAAAACGTTAACATTGGGTCGCGTGTTGTGGCATTGTTTTTGACGCCCGTTGCGACGTACCACATAGCACACCGGTAACACGTAAGGAGTGAGTAAGGTTTTACACCGCAGTTGAAGCAAATGGGAAACGATGTCCGTGGTTCTGTGCACATCCCGCGATAGTGACCGTAGAGCCCGCAATTAAAGCAATAATTACAGCTTTTCTGAGGAGGAAACGGTCTTTGAAAGACCACACGCCGCCACATCAACACTGCCGGATCATCCAAGCCATCAAGGAATTCCATTAAATTTGCAGCTTCCCGTATTGGTACGATATACTTGCGATGTGGCATCCCTTTTACCGGTATGAAATTTTCGTCCATTCCACACAACTGTGCGTAGTATCCAGTTCCCATCAAACATTCGTCGTCATCAATATACGTTGACCTACCACCGTACCAGATGCTTTTTATCTCGAATGGTTCAAGCATTTTCATTATTTCTTTCGTCGGAGAAGTGTATGTTTCACTTTCAATGACATCGTGGTGGGACATGGACTCTTACCAGTCGCTACATGGACATACTTTCTCCTATTGCTCAACGCTGCGATCCGAAACGTAACGGGACTGCGGTACAGCGGATGTTGCGGCCGAAACTCAGTGGGATTCTGTCCTTGCATTATCCTCACGTGTGTGCGTTTGGGGCTTCATTACTTCGGACTTTGGAAGAACGGACAATTTCCAACCATGATTTGTCATTACATTTTTAATTACTTTATTGCGTTCCTGCATCACATCGTTTTTGGAATTCAACCATAACAAATGCTCCCAGTCACCAGCTTCCCATGGTTTTTCTTCACTTTTTTCGAGAGGAATTTTAACGTTTGACACATAAGACCCTGTCGGATGGTATGACTAGTAGCAGTTGTTCCGGGAATCCATATATGTTGGTGCTTTCGGGATGGCCCCTTGGGACTTAACTCCTGTAGACGATTCTAATGGTGTTGCATCAGTCCTTGCTCCCTCGCTACCACTTATATTTCTGGAAGGGAGTTCAGATTTTGCCTTCAAACGAACATCCGTTGCTCCAAAATGTATTCGTGCTATCGTGCTGGCCCCTTGAGACTTAACTCCCGTAGACAATTGTAATGGTCTTGCGCTAGTCCTTGCGCCCTCGCTAGCACTGACATTTTTCGAACCAACTTTAGATTTTGCCTACAAACGAACATCCCCTTCTCCAAAATTTATTGGTACTTTCGGGATGACCCCTTGTGACTTAACTCCCGTAGACGATTCGAATGGTATTGCGTTAGACCTTGCGCCCTCGCTACCACTTGTATTTTTGGAAGAGATTTCAGATTTTGCCTTCAAACGAACATCCGTTGCTCCAAAATGTATTGATGCTTTCGGGCTGGCCCCTTGGAACTTAACTCCCGTAGGCGATTGTAATGGTCTTGCGCTAGTCCTTGCGCCCTCGCTAGCACTCACATTTTTTGAACCAACTTCAGATTTTGCTTTCAAACGAACATCCGTTGCTCCAAAATTTATTGGTGCTTTCGGGATGGCCCCTGAGGACTCTATACCCGATGATGAGACCGTCTCAACTACAAAAGCTTCTGCCGACACCGAAGAAACGTTGGCCACTGGAATCTTGATCGAGCAGCTGACTGCTACATTTTTAGCGCCTTAACAGCTTGACTGTTGTGTCGGATCTCGTGCATCAAAAACCGTGCAGAGCTGGCCTGCCACTTTTCTTTTCTTTTTATCGGTTTCCTCTTCCCGAGTGAAGTGGTGAAACACGCCTGTGGCATTTGAGTAGCCGGTTTCTTTGTTGGCAAGAAATTCCTTCAGGATATTCATTTCCAAATCTTTCCGAATTTTGGCCATACGTTTCTCAGTCTTCAACAATAGTTTTAGAATTTTGTCATCGTTGGCTGTGACGGGTGTCATCTGTGAGGGCACATGAAACGTACACTCATTGCTGGTAACTGTTTTTTCCTGTTTAGCGTCAGATGTGTTATGCGGCTGTTCAGTCAACGAAAGTTGTGGATGATGCACAATTTCCGTAATATTGCAATTCGAAACAAGATTCTGCACAATGCACTCATCATACGTGTTGCTGCTGCGGCAGTTATCCAGGCGCATGAGGACAGAAGTCCACAATGTTACGAGTTCGCTCTACGGTTAACCGTTTCCACATATCACTTCCTGGTATCTCTGACATTGTCTTTCAGTATCAAACAGTGGTTGAAGCGTAAAGTTGAATATTCTTGAAAGTATTCTTTATTCTGTCGGAAAAAACAATAACGAATGCGAACACAGGTGTAGAAATTTTTTTCGATGTCAGGCGGTCCAGCCGGCAAGCGCACTCGACACGATGAGATCCTCTTTTCCAAATCGTCACGTTAATATATATGTATTGTGACGTGACATCTTGGGCCCACGTCACCCGCACGAATTATGGTCGACCAGTGGACCTGAGGTCCGGTCCATGTGACGCCGCACCGCGACTCGTCGGGAGGGGGGCTAATGCGGAGACTCCTCCTCAGTAACTATAAGTAATATTAAGTTGCCTGGATCGTCCATTAATCGTTTTTTTTGTGTACAATTAAGTTGCCTATCAATTACCTGCGTTAATCGTCAATATTTATTTGTGAGTGAGCGCGAGAGAGAGAAAGAGAGTGATGTTACAATTGTATATTATATTGCATCGCTCTCGAGGGTCGTTCGGGCCACCGTCCTCGCGCCTCAGCTCTCTGTGATTTCAGCGGTCGCTCCGCAACGATCCCATTCCTCCAGGCGTTGTTCTCGGTCACCAGAGTCCAACCAGCGAACGGTCGAAAGACCACGCCGGATATCGGCCATTAATGAACGCCGCCCGTGGCTTTCTCACCATCGCAACCGAGAGTTGCCCCGTTCGCCTCCACGTCTGCAGGAGCTATAGCCCGTGTGCAACGGCGCCTCGTCGGGTGGGGCCTGGGATTCCCTGGGGTGGAGGTGCTGTTTCGCCTGGTGGCATTGTGGACCCACCGTGACGCGGAGGGACGCCTCGCGTCACGAAGGAGGTCTCCCCTCCACCTTTCAGTCGGACATCGGCCGGGTCCCCAAGAGGAAAAGCTCCTGCAGCGTGGAAAGCTCGCTGGAGGTGGGATCCGAGCGGGGACATCGTTCGAAATTCCCGCGTATTAATTTCAACGCGCCGCCGAGAATTTCGGCTAATTCGCAACAGAGGCGCGAGAGCGAGGTCCTGCGGTCCTCGAGGGGTGGGGAGAAACAACGAAAGCGCGGAGCCTTACCAAGGCGTTAGAACAATTAGTCTCCGTAATCGTGTCTCACCGGCGAGTCGCTGTTCACACCGAGCTCCTGAGCCCCAGCAACGATCACGTGCAGAGATTTCGCCTCGGTAAGCCCGTTCCTCTACTTTCTCCGATTCGTCGGATTATTGGGGTTTTTTTTTGTATTAATTTGTAGAGTTTTGCCATTTATCGTTGGCGTGGAAGAATGAGGATGATATTCGAGCGGAATGTGGCTCTTTTATCTTCATTCTCTCCTAATTATTGAGTTTTTTTTGGAGTACCCAATTTTCCGTCGGGTCCCCCTTGGTGACTCGCGATATTCTTTTATTTTCGATATTAAATTTTTATCGACTACGATAAATAGTATATAAATTTTAATGAATAATTTTATAGTACGATATTGGCCAGTCTAGGCTATTGTATCTCGTCGCAATTTTGTGTTACGCGTTGAAGGCCGGTCGCGAGCGCGTCGCGCCGGTTTGTCTTCGTGCTATCTCTCTCTCGCGCGGCCTCGAGTACGTTAAGCATTGTTGTCATTCTTATTCGTCTCGGATCCCTTCAGTATTTTGTTCTCGAGTTATTTCACCCAATTTTCGCATTTCTTTTATCTCGAAATATTATTTCATATATGTCGTTCCGTGTAAAATCGCCTGTACTACCTGCCTCCGAGCCTTGACTACCTAAATTCCGATTAAATTACCTGAGTTAGTGTCGTGCACACTAACTCTATTATTATTTCGTTCGTTCAACTAATTTTCATATTAGGTTGCCTAATTTACCTGTCTTCGGGCCTTAGCTATTTTTATCTTGATTGTATTGCCTCCGTTAGTGCCTTGCGCACTAACTCCGTTATTATTTAAGTAATCTGTGTAATTTTCATACTAGGTTGCCTAATTTACCTGTCTTCGGACGTTAGCTATTCTTCTCTCGATTGTATTGCCTCAGTTAGTGCCTTGCGCACTAACTCCGTTATTATTTAATTAATCTGTGTAATTTTCATACTAGGTTGCCTATTTACCTGTCTTCGGACCTTAGCTATTCTTCTCTCGATTGTATTGCCTCAGTTAGTGCCTTGCGCACTAACTCCGTTATTATTTAATTAATCTGTGTAATTTTCATACTAGGCTGCCTAATTTACCTGTCTTCGGACCTTAGCTATTTTTCTCTTGATTGTATTGCCTCCGTTAGTGCCTTGCGCACTAACTCCGTTATTATTTAATTAATCTGTGTAATTTTCATGTCAGGTTATCTAATTTACCTGTCTTCGGACCTTAGCTATTTTTCTCTCGATCGTATTGACTCAGTTAGTGCCTCGCGCACTAACTCGGTTATTATTTAATTGATCTTTGTAATTTTCGTATTAAGTTGCCTAATTTACCGTTCTTCGGAACTTAGCTATCTTCCTCTCGATTGTATTGCCTCAGTTAGTGCCTTGCGCATTAACTCCGTTATTAATTAATTAATCTGTGTAACTTTCCTGTCAGGTTGCCTAATTTGCCTGTCTTCGGACTTTAGCTGTTTTTCTCTCGATGGTTATGTTAACTAAATTTACCTGAATAAATCTTAATATTAACTCAGTCACATGTCTTGGCCATTTTCTTTCGATACCTTCGATTTATTCTCTTACCCCGAACCAGCCCCTCTACCTTTTGTATCTCAACATGAGCTGAGTAGCCGGACCGTCCTCGGTCACCCACGTTACCCGCGAATCTGTATGGCCAGCCTTGCGGCAGGGGTGGGAAAAATTAAGTCGGTTTAACCGGCGGTACTTTCGTACCTGGCGCCCAGTCCACCCTCGCAATTTTTCGTTCGCGTGCGTAACGGGTCAGGTGAGTCGAGAAGGGACAGATTGACCCGAACCGGGAAAATCTTGTTACAGTATATATTACCGGTATATAATTTCGATCGATTCGATGTAATACAAAAAGAATTTTTACTTGGCGCGACCCAAACGAGAAAAAAGCATGAAATTTTAATGGCAATGCGTATGCGTAATGGCACGTGTGAATACCAATCGTGTTGCGACGCAAACCTAAAAACGACAACATTTTTCATGATTTAAATAATATTCGTGTATTCTATTTTTTATTTATGTATTCTTTTTTTTCTCTTCATTTAGCATTATATAAAAACATTTTATCAAATAACATCAAAACAAAAACATACGAGTGAATTCATTTAATCACTACCTCCTATTCAAGCTGATTCGGGTCACTTTTCGTATTAGCAAGTTTCGGGAGATCGCGTCGACGTACCATTATAGGTATATCTGGGCTTTACGACCCCAGTAAGATCCCCGAACAAACACGGGTTCTCGCGTCGGCTACCCCGGACACAATTTGATATAACAAAACTGATGCCCCACGTCTCCCCGTAATTTGGCATAAAAATTGATTGATGTACACGAATATATTAAAAATATTGAAATTACTATTGAAAAAAATACATTTTTTATGCCAGCAATTTAAAAAAAATCAATTCCTGAATGCGGGTCTTAAGGGGCCAGTCTACTTTGAAAATTTCAAAAAATTGATTTTTTTTACTGTTTTCGAAAGTACACACATTCAGAAATATTGTGTGAAAATTTTATGAAAATCCGAGCTCTCTAAGTATTTTTTTTTTTTTTTTACGTGAACGTCAGGACCTCATTTCATCTACCTAAGGGTATAGCACGCCAAACACGTTTTTCTTGAAACAACGTTTTCAAAATCTAGCTCCATCGCATCTCTAAAACTAATGAACCGATTCTCTTGAATTTTGAAGCACACATTATAAACATGATTCGCAACAAGATGACCCTCGATGGTTTTAAAATTTTGATTTTTACTCTTTTTTTTGTGAAAAACTGCGAAAAAAAGGCGTTTTTTTTACTTTTTTCGTTTTTCATCTGCCATTTTTTTATTTTTTGATAAAATTTTATATCCTAGGGTCATTTTGTAGCTGGTATCATACTGAATCTAATGGACTTTAATTTTTTTGTTTCAGACAAGCCCTTGCCGAGTTGTGATGCAGCTACCTAGCCCACCTATTTTTGTGGCGTTACGTTAAACTATAGTTTTTGTACTTAAAAATGGATAAAAATGAATTAATTTTTTTTTAAATGTATTTCAAGACTTTATTTATCAAGCCCAATAACTTTTATATTCATATCTGTTATAAAATCCTCAAAAAATATCGCGAAAATAGCCTTTTTTCGTGACTCCAAAGTAGACTAGCCCCTTAAATCTGGTACCCTCACCACCGAGGCTCAGTGTTAACCGCTTCAACTAAACGTGCTTCTTTATAGCCATAGAAATAAATGATACATGCTTATCAGTGCTGCTTGAGATAGTAATGCTTTCGAGTATAGAAAACTGCAGTTCAATTTTTTTTTTTAATATTCATTAATATTATTTTTTTTAATATTCATATTTTATATTCATTTAATATTCAATATTCATATTTTTTTCGTTGGAAACGTTCCTACATGTACATTTCTATCATAAGACGCGTTATAATTTCGACGCATGCGCTCTAGTCGCTATGACAACTTCGCAGCGCCGCTCTTGTGGCTGCAAGCTAAAATTTGGTGCCGACATTAAGGGGACCGTATGGTCTAGAGCACGAAAATTTCACCTATTTTCACGATTTTTTTTTTGCCTTAAAAAATTTAAAAATCGATGTTTTAACTTTTCGGGTTTATTACTACCTTTATTAAGTATACAAAAAAATTTTTTTTTAATTTTAAAAACAGTGTTTATTATCATATAATTGGCATTGAAGACGACCCTCTCGAAAAATCCGACCCGGACGGTGAAGATCGATCCGAGACTTCTACTCATCTGAAACACAAAATTCAAGAAGATTCTTAATCAGAAAGAGTGCAGTTATGGTCGGGACTAGAACAAATCGAAAAAATTAAAAATTGACAAAATGGCGCGCTTTTGAAAAAAAATTCGTAAAATCGGGTTTTTTTTTCACTAGTTTTTTAGTATAAACAATAAGAAATTATTTAAATAAAATTATGATTGTAGTTCCGACGATAGCCATACATGTTGTGAACAACATATCCAAATTTCAAGTGATTCGGTTGAATAGTTTTTTTGTTTTCACCTGCGCAGTGCCGAAAAAAGTCGTTTCGAGATAAATGAGTTTAAAGTTTGAGGTACAGATATTTTCAAAAATTGAGCAAATTTTGAATACTTACAGTTAATCCGCGATTCCGGCACCATATAGGATTCCTTCGGAACGTTCATAATTCAAGATTTCCTCACTCCTTTCATTTCTTCGAGCTGTCCGAGCCTCTTTGGAGTTGTCCGTGCTCCTACGGTTGGCGCTCGATACTCGCAGCTCGTCTCGGTTTTGCGCTAGTTGCTCCGCTTGTGGCCCGATTGTTATGCCCATGGTCTCCATTATTTTCAATAGGGATGCAAATCCTTCATTGAATATGCAAGCGGAAATGTGAGTGGCAATATCAATGATTTTTTTTCCGGCAAACAGATGTTTCGGCGCAAGGTGCCACACGCAAGCATTGAAACTTTCGTTATTGTTCTGCGTATTACTGCCAATACACCTTTCCAATAAAGTCTCTGCTGTCAATTCTTCATAAATTGGTTTTAATATCTCTTGTGCTTCATCGCACAGAGCAGGTGGGTGCTCGTAGGTGTCTAAAGTACCTGCAGCCTCACTTTGACGCCACTTGCACCACGATTCGGAACCTGGAGGACAGTACGAGTGTTGCGGATTTTCATCTGTTGAAATTTTGTGATAATATGCTGCCCATATTTCACTTCTCATCCCTTCAGTCGAATCTGAATTACGTCTAATTGCTAGACCGTAATAAGTTGACAGCTCTTGCAATAATTTATTCGTCAATTGTTGACGCATCGGTGTTTTATTTATCGATTTCCGCTGTGTCTTTTTTCCCTCTTCTTTTTCTGTCAATTTCTTTGTTGCTTTCTTTATTTGTGCATGTTTTTTTTTCGCATCAACAGCACGTTTGTACAAACGTTTTTTAACATGCAAAACACATTCTTTTTTGCAAACTAAAAAATCATCCCCGTAAGGCTTTGTGTCCAATAAGGCTTTGAACGTTTTCGTGTCGCGGACCGCTCTCTACCTGCGTTATGGGCTGTAGAAGCTGTAATATTGAGAATTTCCGCATGAAAATTTCACAGTATATTCTTGAGATACTATACTTTCGACATATCGAAAAAAAAAAAAATCGATTTTTTCAAATTTCTAGACCATACGGTCCCCTTAAGCGAACCACCCCCACCACCTTCGTTGCAAGATCTGTATGTAAGACCGTGACTTATACTAGGTCGGTCTCGTGTGATTGGTCGAGGATCGCATGATGGGCGAAGTGTATGTCTGCTTCTCCCTAATTGGTGCGCGGGTCCACATTCAGACTTTGTTGTAGAGGGGGTACACTTTCATGTTATGCATGTTGTACAATTTCTTTTCGCAATTACGAATACTAATAATACTAAGAATAATAATAATAATAATAATAATATTAATAATATTATATCGTAGTGCGGTTAAGTAATGGGGATTTTTGGGTTTAAATAACTATTTTTATATTTCAGGAAGAAAAAAGCACGATGTTTGCGGAAAAAAATATAGTGCTCGAACAGCACGTAGAACATAGGGGAATGATTTAATCGAATCTTCCTCCATAAATAATTTTTAAAAATCTGTACGTTGCAGGATAACCGCAGCTAAGAAAGAAAAATATAATTTTTTTTTGAACAACCAATTGTTGTGAAACATTTATTAATGAAAAACTTTATTCCCTAAATTTCTTTGAAATGTTTGAGAGACATAATTGTGTTCTATTTTTTTCAATAAATAACGAGTTGACTGACAGCGATAATTACGGGATCGGTGTATGTTTTTAACGATCTTCCAAGTCGAGAAGCTTCGGGTGAGGCAATCCTTGAATGGGCGACCGCTTTGCTATGCACCAGGTCGCGTATTGATCGCTAAGCGGGAGGCAGTTTTTCTGAGTTTCTGGTAGTAATAACCAACTGAAACTCAGTAAAAATAAAGCCTCCTGTATGGACCGGGATTTCCACAGTTTCCTTTGGCCCTCGTGTAAATGCGATACAGTTGTATATTAGGAAAGAGTAACAGTGGACAATGCTCTTGGAAGGTCTCACAAGAATACGGAAATTAAGGAAGTGGGAGAAAAATGGGGTAAAGTGATGACACTGCCTCCTGGAAATCTCAAACACTAATTTTTTTTTAATTAAAAAATACGGCGATAAGTTGAATAAATGGAAATTAATACGGCAATGCATAATTTAAAAAAAATTGTGATCGAGGAATATTTTTGTTTTAAAATATGAGATTTGCAAGGATCGACGTGTCGTGGTACATGAATATATTTAATATTTTATTGACGAAAGTCTGTAAAAATAAAGCCAAAACATTAGTTCTATTACGTTCATCCATAACTCTCGGTTGAATTGAAATTCGTCTTTGTAGTATACAGAAACGATATCCGGAGACATGGAACAGATAAAATAAATCTCGTTATGTCGTGTATACAAGGTTTTATGGTTCGGGAAACACGTGAGATGATATTCTCGATTTTCTAAAATTCATCTCGAAATGTCACGTGAACGAAATGTCAGATTTTCTCATCATATGGCACTTTGCGAATCTCGCAAGTTCAATATTAAGGGCGGGGTAACGTTAATTCGTGCAAAAAAAGGCACATTTTTGTGAATTTTTGTTGACGACACAGTTAAAATCTATTTATTAAAACCAATGGCACATTAAAGTATAACATTCGAAGAATATTGTGTAGAATTTTCATGAAGAAATATTAAAAAATACGACAATGGCAGCAATTATTTGGAAGCGTCTCGGAAAAAAGTAGAATTGCGGTACCCCTCATAACTCGGTGCTGGTTCATCTGAAATAAAAAAATCAAAGTTCTTTCGTTAGATAATCGCTTTCCTCAGGTAACGCTAGGAGGGTTTTTCGAAATTTCAATTTTTCACTTTTTGGGAACACTTTGAAGTGAAAAACGCGATTTTTGCGAAAAAAATCGGCTAATTTGTTATTGTAAAATAAAAAATATCAACAAACTTGAAAAACACTGTCCAGCGTTACCTCGTAAATTATGCACAGAAATAGTGTTGAAAATTTCAAAAGGATCGGTGCAGTAGTTTTGAAGTTGTGAGGGGCACCGACTTTGAAAACGCGAGTTGTGGGAAAAACGCGGCAGGTGTTTTCTGATGCGCTGAGTCATATATGAGGCGCGGTTGCTTAAGGAGGTTATATCTTTTCTCATGTAGAAATTATTTTCCAACTTTACACAATAAAATTTTGTAAATAGAAAGCTTAATACGGTATTAAACTTCTGGCGGAATATGCCGATGATTAATCGTCTCAAAATTGAGATATTTATTGCTGAAGTTCGCAATTTTTTAAAAGCTTTCATAAGAGCTCATGTTAAACTTGTCATTTTCAACAATAAATATCTCGATTACTAGGCGGTGAGACCTCTCCAAATTTTTCACACATAATTAAATGCTGTTCAAGAAGACTCACGCCAAATTTCAATACATTAACTTGGAATAATCAAATATAATGTATTGTTCGTATGATGTCATATAAATATCGATACAACTTCCTTAAACCATTGTATCTTCGTTAGTTTTACTCCGATTCATCTCAAATTTTCACACAATATTCTTGAAAGGTTCTCCATTCAGAAAATCAAATAAAAAAAATGCAAGAAAAAGTTTAAAAACGTTACCCCGCCGTTAAATGTAATACACATTTTAAACCACCTCAAATAAAATAAAAACAATATTTTAGCAATAGAAACAATTTATCGATCGACTTACTCGTGTTTATCGTCAAAATTCTCAGAAAAGAAGATAGCATTAAATTTTATTTTTTTATTTTTTCAGCTATTTATGTTTTTAAAAAAGTTACGTGTACGTGAAGAGGTAATCTATTGATTTGTGGATTCCCGTTTTGTATTGTCATTTTGCAGAAATTTGATAAAACTTTAAATATTTATCTCTTGAAAAAAATCACAAAACAAATATAAGCTCACCATAGAGCAGAAGCCTCATTTTCTCGTAAAACAAAAGATTTTTAATTTGTTAATATTTTAATTTGTTTTTATCGTATAACACAAATAATTCTAGGTAGAAATTGTTCCAGATATGAAATGCAGCGAAGTAAATGGAATGGCAGTATAACACGAAATGTCACTCCGGGCGACAGACCGTAAAGCCTTGATAGGATATCGTTCGTTCGCCCGCGAAAAATTCACCTCTGAATAGAACGTATCCTGGATTACAGTTCATATACAAACAATATAATATATATATATATGTATAAATATACTTTTACGGATTTGCATATCCGTTCACGCTTCTTCTCGATATTTTACTCTTCGTTCAAGGATCCAAACGTTCGAACTATCGAATCTCTCCATTCGTAACTTCAACGATGCAAATTATCGATGAAAAATCGACGGAGAAGGTCGACGAGAGTTGTACCAGAAAACCAATACAACAGCCAGCTTCTTATCGCCTTGTCAAGTTCACGATAATTTTCCGAACGCTTCAATGACATTTAAAAATTCTTCATGTTCTTTTTTCGCCTCTGCTGCCCATTACTTTTATTATTACACTCTTTTTTATCAACTATTACGTTCAAATGGCTCTGTAGCTTAATCTTCAAATAAAAAGTTAGTAAGACGCTTTCCACAAAAGAATTTAAAAAGAACGTGATGTATGGAATTTGTCCGTCGAGTGGATATCATTCAAGGAAAATTCGTTTTCAATCATTCTGGCTGCATGATTGAGTTTAAAATGATATAAGAATAAAGACGTAAATAAAAAATGTAATATCTCAAATTGTAGGTCTCTTCGTCCACTTTTTCTACGGAATAAAAATTGTAAACTGAAATTGTAGTGATAATTTTGTTTTTGTACATATTGATATTATAATTCCACATTAGAGGTGCCCTTTTAACCTTGTTTTTATAACCTTTATTATTTAGTCATTTTCAACTGTCAATCTATCAAAGGGTCATAACTTTTACGAGAGATAAATTGTGATATGCAAATAAATCTAATGAATCAAAAATCAATCGCGACACGTAGAACAAAAAATACTTTAATATGCTACACCCTTCATTTTTCAGTAGATTGAAAACACAGTTTTATATGAATTCTATTTGGACATATTTTTTGAAATGTTTTGATTGCTTATGGCGCCGGCTGCGATCATATTAAGCTCGTAAAAATCTGAAATAATTTACCAAAATAGCTTTTTACTAGTACTTCAAACTAAAATTATTATGATTGATGAAAAATAATCACTTTTCAGGATGATGATCTAAGAATTTAGAATAATTCGAAAGGATAGCTCTTTACTAGTAGTGATAACTGTTCCACTTTTCAGTTATTATTATTATTATTATTATGTTCTTTTTTCGATGAATGTTCGTAGTAAAGAAGTAAAAAGTTGCCTAGGCCCAAATATTGTTTCACTTGAGCGGAGTAGCCCATATGCATATAAATGGTGGAGACTGCGTGTGCAGCATGAATGGACACTTTGCCGATGCTCGTTCCACCGGAAATCGTTTCGATGCTTTCGCGTCGAGCCAAAAACGACCCTAGCAAACAGTTCACGCCCGACGTGCGAAAGACAATGCATATAAATTCGCAATGGGAGCCTCTCCCGCCGGAAACTGAGCTTGCAACAGTATTCAACAACATCGCCATTTTCCGCATTTTCAACGGGCCTTTGGATCGTTAGATTTTTCAGTTTCCCCCTTTTTTCAACCATAATTCATAAAATCAAGAGTGAGCGATACTCAACCAATGAAAAGTGCGTAAAAAATTTATGTCATCCATAAAAAATAGTTTCTATCGTGTAAAATATGATCGAAATGTTTTCAAATTAAATTTTACACGTAGTATATAAAACGCACATAAAAATAATTATAGTATTATTTTTGCAACGAAATACTATACGCATTCGGATTATTATTGTATTATTAAGCAAGCAACCTCTTTGAAAATGTTCGTAGGTATTCATGTTTTATTTTTTGTTTTTATTCGTTTATTTTCGTAGTTCACGAATGCATATTTTACAGAGTGAAATATGAATATTTTGATTCAAGGATATTTTCACAGTTCAGAAATTACAGCAGCGTATTTTTTTCTGACATTTTTTAAAATATTCATTTACGCTTTGTACGATAGGAAAATAAGAATTAAAAATGTTTTATACATCAACGGTATAATAACGTTGGAAGGTGAAAATTTAATTATTTTTCTCATTGACAATCCTCCGGAGATTACGAACCGGAGGGAGCACAAAATTTCGGTGGAAGAATATCCCTCGTGCAAAGAATATTATATAAATACTGCATGTTGTACCATAAGATGATTCCCTACTGCTGAGAGATAAACTCTCCGGACAAGCTGAAAGAAAATGTTCACTGGAGCGCTTTTCTCGTCGCAGGTGTGTAAACTCTGGAGAAAAGTTCACTTCTTCGCGAGCTTTTCGTGTACGTTATGTTACTGTATATTATACGATATTACTAATATAGCGAGAGTCACTCCGCGATATTATAAGGTTGCACCTTGCGTTTTAGCTTCATTGCATTCTTCATGAATTCCCAAGAAAAAACTTTTATTCGTCGATTTTTCAAATTAAGTTAAACTTTATATACAATTCACATTTTTAATTTAAACTGAGTAAAATTTATTTTTTCAACTATATTGAATTAGCTGAAATTGGCACGGTCTCTAACGTCCGCTTAGAATCGTAACTGTAAAAACGCCTTTATATTATGACGTGATTTGAAATTTTTTATTTAAAAGGAAAACCTTAATCCTAGATAATTACATAATTACATAAAGCATTCTCATTTATTTTCGGAGTAAAATCATGAAACTTGTAAAACAATAAATGTTTATCAACGGGCTTTAAATCAAAATGAATCATATTATAAGAAACGAATAGTAAATCAAAATTTTTTAATTTATCTGACGCTGGAGGCATAATAAAATGGGTTAACCATTATTTTAAAATTAGATCAAAAGCTATCGCGATACGTATATTTCGATATTGCTCGAACGAAATCCAATTAAGCTATATAATTGGATTATATAAAATATACTATTTTAAGAGTATATTTTTTAGGCCTAACACTTTTTATATCCATATTTATAATTTATACCGGTCAAAAAAATTCGTGAAAATAGTATTTTTTTTGCCCGTCTAATTAGGACAATAATTAGGCAATGTGTCAAACCGACTGAGCCGCCATGACTGCGAAAGAAATAGCTACAAATTTCGAAGGTAAAAATTTTCCATACCGTTCGTCCGATTGGAATGCCGAAAATTTTCACCCATTTTTTCCTTTTTTCTGCGTGGACTAAAACTTTTTTATTTCGATTGATTAAACGATGTCAAAAATGTTCACTTTCGAAAATTCAAGGAGGATGGGCGACTGATCCATACCCTTAAAAATTCTCGACATGTGCAAAATGTATCAACCGAAAAATTCATTACAATGAAATGAATGATTGAAAATTCTTGAATTCAGTGATTTGCATATTTGGCTTTCCTTGTATACCGAAAAATAGTCAACATTCTTCCTAAAAACGAAACAGGTTAACATACATTAAAACTTCAGTGTTCCAAAATACCATACCTGAAATACACACGAATCCAGGAATTTAAACTTTTGGACCTTTGTCGAAAATCAACGTATTACTGTGTAAAATACGAGACACTATATGATGAATTAAAATTGCATGCCTCCAAATCTAATTATTTTTAACTGCACAATTAAGAATTTTCACCCATTCTCAATCTGTGCTTACGAATATTTTCGGTGAAAAGCCGACGAATTTTTCTGGAAAATATGAGCGAAGTTATATCAGCTGATAAGGTTCATCGTAATTTTCTTTTGATGCTTCATCGATTTGCTGGTTGCATTTAAATTACTTTGGAAACTTAAATATCGCTTATTAGTATATACAACCAGATGCATAGCTTTTTATATATTGTTGATAAAATTCACCTGAGAAAATGTTGCTTGTGTAAATAGTCATTTATTTACAGCACATTTACGTTTTTAACAATTGATGAAAATCCAATATTTGCTCACATGAATATCATTTTGAAATAATCTAATCAAGTAATCAGATTATTTGAACGTGATAAGGATTGTACTTAAGCGAATGAGAAACTCTTATAAACAGTGCATGTTATATAGTGTCACACGGAGCAACGTGGCAGAAAATTAAGCCAACTATATCTGCGATACCATAGAAGCATCACTATTTTTTATTTCCTTATGTAGAGAATAAATTACAATCACGAAAAAAGTGGCAAAAAATATTTGAACAAGAGTATGGAAATTGATCGAGAGCCCTTCAAAATCAAAGGGCAAGGAGATCAAAAAAATTTCTATTGAAAACATTCCTGAGGATCGTTACGACGAAGCAGTAGATTTTTTGTGCAATTATTATATTGCGGATGAACCTTTATGTCAAAGTATAAACATTAATAACGATCTAGTAGCGGTCGAGGATTTTCGACGAGAATGACGAGAGACTCTTGAGGAAGCTATTTCAGTGGGAGCTTTTTTATTATACAGAAATTTGGATAAACCACTACTGGTCGGACTCAACGTCCTTTACATCGGTACGAAAGCAATAGATGCTGAGGAAATGAAAAAAAAAATTGTGAGAATTAAAAAATCATTTAATTATTCAATTTTGGCATTCAAGTTCAACAAAAAACGTTAATTCCATTTAATTAAGGGGAGAAATACATGTAGAATCTTCAAAAATTCGAAAATTTTTATAATTTTTTTTGAATAATAATGCTTTGTTTTTGATTTTGGAAAGCTTGCGTGTTTTTCGTTACTAGTTTTTATTATACCATCGTATTTTTTTTTTTAACAAAATGTTCAAAATTAGCGGAGTTATTTTGCTGTCTTCCGGCAAAGTCATAGCGTGAAGTGTGAGATGGCGTAAGCTTTAACTTCAGCTGTATTGATCTAAGACAAATTAATTATTTTCTAAATTATTGTGACCACTTATATGGTGTGCGTGAACCTCTTATAAGTACGAAAAGTTAAAATTTACGAAATAGCATGCTTAAAAAACAAATCCAATTTTACACAAGAAATTTGCGTTATTTTGCAATAAAAAAGAACTTTTTCACTCTTTTTTTAAATTTTATAGGTGCAAATAATATTGTTATTTAGACGTATGCAAAATTTTAAGCAGATCGATGAAATATTTTTTGAGTTATCGCTTACGTCAATTTTAAAAATGTAATTTTGAGAAAACTGTTTAAAGTTTCTGGAGTGAAATCTCAATAATTTCACGTTGAGTTAATTCTTTACTATTTTCATTGCACTATCAGATCTTGTTATTTTTCATGAGTATAAACGAACTGTGAAAGTTGAAGAACTTAGAAATCTCAATTGGCTTGTTGATTATACTTACAGTGCGCTGGGACCGGGCGCTTCACGTTTTCAGCCTATATTATGAAAAGTGCTTTAAATTTCACTTTGAAACTTTGCAAGCATAAATTCTTAACCCGTTATACCAATATATTATGAAAAAAAAAAAAAATCGAATTTTTGAAGATTCTATATGTATTTCTCCTCTTAAATAGAGTCAAATTTATAATGAGATGAAAAAAAAAATTGTTTAAAATTAAAATAAAAGTGATTATTTCTAATAAAGTTTTATTGGTTAGAAGTTGATAGAAAAATGTTTCAACAAAAAGCCAAGACAAAAAAACAAAAACAAAATCAAGACAAAAAAAATAAAACAAAAAAACAAAATCGTTTTATTCATTGAATAATAATAGAAGCATCAGCTTCAGTAAAAATGAGTTAATCAGATAAATTATAAATAAAGACTTTTGAATACAAATTTTAAAGCTAGCTTATAATGAAACTTGACTAGATAAACTTTAAAATCTCATCTTCAGAAATTAATTGAAAGTACGTCCTAAATTTAAAGCAATTGTATTAACCTGATTTATCTTAATCAAGTGGATGGAAGAATGCTCTAAAATTAAAACAATAGAAACATATTCACCCGTGGTTACCGAAGTTGATTTTAAAGCCTTCCAACCAGAACGTTGCTTTAAATATATAACTGAATGCAGCAGGCTTGATTTGGAATTATTCTTACTATAATTGTTGCAGTTCAATTCGAGTAGAGCGAAAAAATTAATTTAAATGTTCATTCGAGTACGAAACGAGGCTGACATATACAAAAAATATCAAACCGAAATTTACCTGGGAGCCATAGGACTTACGGTGTATCCACATTATCGTGGGCTTGGCTTATTAGCAAAGTACATTCTCGATGCGAGGTAACGACCAAGCCATCTGAATAAAATGTTTTATTGAAGATACGAGCTATTTATAAAACTTTGAACAACGCTATTGAATAAGCTTTGCATAATAATTTTACGATACGAAATTTCAAGACATAAATTGCTCTTGAAGATTCATCGAGATAATTGGTAACATGTGAAAGAGTCAAAAAAGAAATTAAACCTATGAATATACATATATTTCAGAACTCGAATAGGTCAAGAACTTGGTATTCCAGTAACTGTTACCATTTTCACTGGACCCTTGTCCCAATTGGCAGCTGAACGAGCAGAATTCGAGGTCTTATTTGAACAAAGATACGACGAGATGCTGGGCGATAATGGCGAAATCATGTACCCAGTGAAGGAGTCTAAAACGATTAAAGTTATGGAGAAAAAATTGTACTGAAAATACGATTAATAGAGTGGCATTGCTAATATTTGTACAATACTGTCTAAAATCATTTTTACTCTGCAATTTAATGTTTAATGATTATTTTTATTACTGCTATTTTTCGTCTAGTCAACCATAAAATATAAATCGCTTATATGCTATAAGTAATCAAAATATCCATGCACATCGAAGACTTATTCGTCGCTAAAATATATCGTTAATATAATTTCATTATTTAAAAAATCTAATTTTCTTGGGTAATCTATATAATTAAATCGGTTAAACTGTAAATTATAAATGCTACGTAGCTATGTATATGAAAACTGGCGCGGCTTCACCGGTCCATAGGATGGTATCTGGATGCATCGAAATGTCATTAATCATCACCCACGAACGCTTCAACGAGCAGACTAATTAAATGAGTTCATGCGCTCATTCAATGTTCATCGGCGCACACAAATGTATACACAGTATATATATATCCATAAATACTCCGTCCTTGCATCTAAATTTTATCATCAACTTTTCAACAGCATTTTTCGAAAAAGAATTATTTTCGATAAAGCCTAAAATGTAATTTTTGAAATTTTCTACCGAAAATTCGAAATGTGAAGAAAAAATAATGCCGTTTCCAAGGAATTTAAAAATGATCAAAACACCTAAAAATAAGATATTTTTAAAAATATTGAAATTTTATTTAAAAATTTAACATCTTGGCCACTGTACCAAAATGTGTTCAACTTTTTTCCTATCCGAAATTAAAACCTCTTTCACCATTCATTTTTTTTTTTAATGTTTGGATCCTCTTCAAAATGACGGTTCGTTCATTTATTTATCTTCATTATACGATTTTTAGCAAATTTTCGAAGTTGATAATCGATTTTTCTATAAATACTAATGGACAGTATTTCGTCACTACGTCATAAACAATAGCATGTGTGAAGTCACGGGAGCGGCGCTATAACAGTATCAGATACATTACCGGACGTCTGTCCCAGAGAAACTCGTCATTTACTCCTCTGGTCATCCAATCCCTCTCTCTCTCCCTCTCTCTCTCTCTCTCATTATTCCTGCGAGTGCAGGATACCCAATCGTTTTATACATTGTTCGATACGTTCACAATCCAATGCAAATGGTATTAATACTCGTCAGCTCGAAAGTCTGATAGATTTGTTTATTCAAATTGTGTCTATTACGCGTTACGATTACTTGCAACCTTATTATGACCACACAGCAAAAAAAAGGCAGATATGAATATTTAACTCCATTTCATATTTACCTGCTAAATTATATTATCTCATTTTATTTTAATACTTATTGTGCTTTGAGCATATACTAGTTTGGAAAGAAAAATAATTTCATTAAGGATGATCTAGAATAGGTAATAAATGAATTAAAAATCTTTTTACGATGTTTCATTGTTCTTCGATGAAAATGATTTTCTTATTACGCCACATCCATCAGAGGAAAGATTTTACATGTAAAAGAGGTTAGCAAATAAATTTAAAAAATGTGTATAAAAATATTGAGTTTGAGTGCCATAAGTTGACCAGAAAATATCGCCAGATGTTCTGTGCGTCTAAAAGTGTCGACGCAGGATTCATCAAAAGGCGTAAGCACACACGATAGAACGTTATAAGGTCATACCGCGAAGAGATAAGGCAAAGGAATAATGTGGTACGTAACTGGTGCAAGAGAAAATGAGAGAGTAAGGAAGAAAGAGAGAAAAAGTAAGTTTTGTGTAAACCATGCATATACATTCATAGTATGGGTATGGTGTGCTGGGACAAATCCCAGGGTGGGCGCGAAATAAACTCTGATGTTTACACAGCATTTACCGGCTGAAGGCATGGGTAATTACCACGATCCCGCGAAAAGCTCACGTGCCACGAAACGCCTTCAACATCAATCACTTTACCGTCGGTGCGATAGGAGATTCCATGGAGAATGGGGGATGAAAGTGACCGGTAAGGGAGGATAGCGAGGAGGTGGATATGGAAGCGAAACATGGAGGGTCGAAACGAAAGAGAAAGAGGTAAGGTTGAAGTATAGCCAGCAACCACGCGAAATGTTCTGCAGGAAAAAACAACACGAGCCACAGCAGCGACCCCGGGACAAAAGCGTGGACGATATACCGGACGATACTTTGCATTTTTTGTCGAGCACTCGTATGGAATGGAAACTCCTTCCAGTAATCGCATTTACGGTGTTGAGCACGGAAGAAAGACTCGTCGTCTCCGAACTATAAAGTTAATGTATCCACGATGTTACAAAGATGTTACTTTATAAAGAATTTCATTTGCCTTTATAATTGATAGGATTATAGTTTATGGATCCAGATTACTATTGGAATTAAAGTTTCATTATCCTCTGCCACAAGTAATTTCATGAGTATAATTTTGCTTGATATAAAACGTCTGCGATCATGGATCTAACTGCGTTCATATGTTACTCGGGCTGAATTCAAAATGATTCTGTTCCGACGTGGTAATAAAGAGGAGTACAATATAGTACACAGCAGACGAAAACTTCGTAGTGAATATATATGTAAGCTTTTCATAGAAGGCAACCCTCTCAAATCGATAGATATGTTTCGCCATTAGATTCTCAAAATTTACAATGGCTCTATATCTCCAAAATTTCCGGAGTATTCCGAGGAGTAGTGAACCCTACCAAACACCCAGTAGATTCCTTATCCAACTGTTGGGAGGCACCGATATGAGAGCAGAATAATAGGAAACATGGAGAGGTGAGCTTACACTATGTGTGGGTACAAGTGTGCGTGCGTATTTCTCACAGGTAAACGGATCACTGGAGAAGCAGGGAATGGCGTCAATGCTATCCGGACTCGCCTCTCTGCTTCAAAAACCACTCTCGTATATTGCTCCAGGGAATAAGGGAATGAGAAAGAAATAAGAAAGAGATGATCTATAGCTGCCTATTAGCCGTCTGCGCAGGATCACTATTCTTACATATCGTTGCGAATCACTGCATCGAATCATTGATTGGTGAGGCGTCAATGCAGATGCGGAAAATTGTTGATATTTTCAAGTAAATCCTCGGGTAGTGATGGCAGAGCAGAATTGACAAACAAATCATAGTGTATAATCAATATTAGTTGACTTTAGTCAATAATAGTTATAGTACAGTTTAACACCGATACCGATAGCAATTGAACCAAAATTAATATTGAGCATGTAATCCTTCAAACGAAACCAATCCGGATAATCGTCACGGATTCCCCAATAGGAGCCAAATCCCCGAAATTACATTTCTGATACCCAGGTGTTCGATCTGTCAGCTTTGGAAAGATTGAATGTTGATTGATAAGCTTGGTGATGATGAGGCACATTTGCGAACCCAGGTTTGAACATAAATGTTCAGGGCTAGGCACCAGGTGGATTGAACGTCACGGTGAGGACCAGGGATGAAACTTGTTGGATATACCACCCTCGAGAATCTAATGAAGGGTCGAGTTTCCGAGCTTGGACATCAGAGCTACATACTACGTACGCTACGGCTACGGGGAAATAGGTAGCTAGGGAAGATAACGTCGTTTCGGGTTCCATACGGGTTATGCAGTGAGGTCTTCTCTCGAAGCCCTTACAATACTACACCATCTGGGTCCGAAAATCCTGTAGATGCAAGACCTGATTTAACGCAAGGTTCAACCCTGCGTTCTAACAAACGTTGTACAAAGCTTCAAATTTACGTATACAATAGAGTATGACTCTAAGACGCACACGGCTTGTAGATCAGATCGTCTCTGTTTCTGGAGCTTGCATGTTCCATTATCATCAAACAGAATTCTGATTCAAGCATAAGTGCACTCCTCCCTCGCATGGCGTCCTCTGCGTCAGCTTATATGACTTGGAAACGCGTGTTAATTAACCGAGGCTAGTTAACCATGAATATGAGGATAATACTGATTCACTCACCATTGATATAGCTTTACATACAGCGAATCCTTATCACGTGACAATTACCATTAAAAAATATACAGGGAGGAAATAACAACTATTATGCAAACTATCATATATTTCAGATTTTATACCGGTTGAGATGGATCAGCCACAAAATAGAAGGAGTTTCGTGGAATTTAATAAATTAAAAAAAAAACTATTCGCATTACAAAATAGTCGCGATCAATCAATCTCTATGAAGATGCTTATTTACCGAAGTAGTTTTTTGCTATTTTAGGGTTGGAACCGTATTTTCGAAGCCAGCTCACGTTGGGTCACCTTTTCTTTTGGACTATCCGGACGTGCCTGGGAAGATGAGGAAGTTTTCATGCTATATTATCAACAAGAATCCAATACGATTTGGTGCCGCTCGTTTTGGCCCAATATCCGGTATACTCTCTCATCTCTGTTCTCCCTTACTTTCTTTCTTTCACAATCTCTCTTTGTTCTCCTTTTCTTAGAATGTGATGAACGCGTTTGATACCGGACGAAGCTTCTCTCTTGTTACTGTAATATATACAGAGACGTTATGCTTTCCGGCACATGCTACCGGTGAGAGTCGTCCATGCCACATTGCGACTGATCGAATACGTGCGCCATTCTTTACAACACAATATTAGGCAAGAGGAAAATGGGAAGAGAGGTAAAATGAAAGAAATGAAATAATAGAATTGTAGGGTAACTAATGCAAATTTCGCCCATCATTATTTCCATCCGCAATGTTTTTCTTGAACGTATGAGGTATAAAAAGAATCTTAATGTCTCCGAACAAGTTTCCTGGAGGTTCGTTACCGGAATTTCACTACTGCGATAACTCGATGTTATAGAAGTTTAGGAAAAAAACCTTAAGACTATGTATCTACATATATATGTCTATTTAAACTATTGCAAAAGTACAAGAAAAACGATTGTAACTGCCATAATTTAAACGAGTGAAACACAGTAAGCTCGTCCGTTTTTATCCTTATCAATGGTTTACCTTTCTTACCTTTTCCTCGTCATACGTATTTATAAGCCGTTTTTTCTTGTAACCTGGGAAAAGAATCACGCGACACACATTCACTTAAGAAGGCATGTCTGAGGGTTAAAAACAGCGATAGAGGAGGAGAAGAAACAGAGAAAGAAAAAAGGAGATGGAGGACTTGAGAAAATTACTGCATAAAGTTCTTATACGAAGCTGGCAAGCTCGAGTAGAGCTTTCCTACAGCATGCCTTGAGCAACTTTAATGGCCTTACAAATCTCAGTAAAATGTGGCTATTTCCTCTTGAATCGGGTCTCCGAACGGCTGGCCCTCTGCCTCTTTCTCTCTCCCTCTGATTCTTTTTTTCCCTCTTTCTTTGGCTGTCTTGATCGCACCCCATACAAGGCTTACCTCCTTATACCATCATTTTCTTTACTCTCAACTACGTTACACTGGAATCTTACGTTTTTTTAGTGGATTTTTCGTAGAATATCCGGTATAATATGAAACAAAACGTAACCGTGTCCTGTTGTTCGAAGAATTCCAGAGTTCTAATTAAAAGCACTGTCGAACTCCATTCAATTTACAAGAGTACAGAGAAAATAAAAAGTTCCACTAGAAATACATAATTTATCGTTGCTTAAAAAAACTTAACATAAAAAGTAATTAGACTGGCAGGAGAGAACATTTCGTATGAAAAAATCGACCATAAATCAACGTACCGTTTGGATTAACGACTTTTTCTGGCTCTTTTAGTTTCTCACAGGGTGACCGTGTGTGGCTTTTAAATCGAAATGACCCTGCCGTTTATTTATGAAAGCTCTGAGCTCTTCACTCGAAGGTTTACGAGCTCAAGGATTTTTTTTGTCCGTACGCTCGAGCCAGGACATATTTGAGCTTCGTACGACTTACAAACAGGACTGGATCATCTCGGGGACTTTTTATAACCTCGTTGTCAGTTCTGGAAGAGTCAGTGCAGCTCGCGCCACGTCAACTAAGCTTATGTACTTCTTTCTCCCTTTTTTCAACCTCTCTCACCCTCTTCTCTGCCTCTTTCTTTCTCTTCTCCCATTTTAATGTTTAAAATTAAAATGTATGTATTAATTGTTAAATATAAATGTATATCATTTCCGCGAGAGTAATGAACTTTTATCAATCAATCAATCTCTTCCTCTTCCTCTCCCTCAACGTCTCCATTTCTCTCTTATTTTTGAACATCTTTTTTCCATGGATAGTGCTTACATGTATAATTTTGTTATCATTTTTAATCAATATTATTTGTGTGATTGACGTTTATAATTTGCTAAAGGGTTTCCCACAGAGACGCATGCGATCTAATGATATATAATTATATTCTCTCCTGTTTCTCTCACACTCTTCTTCTATCTTGTCGCTGTTACTGTCTCTCTCTGCTTTCGCCATCTTCATCTTGACGTCATTCATTTTCATGGAAGGGCTTATTATTTCATTTCCGCGGTCCTGTGCCTCCGCTCAACGGATTTTCCTTCTTTTTCACGTTTTTTCTCTGTCCCTCGTTCTGCTCATTTCTCTCGGTATGCCAACGGTAATCCATTCTTACAAAATTTCTATTCATTTTTTTCCGTAAATTTTATGCTAAAATGCCATATAAAAAAATGCTTAAAAACTAAAATAGAAGAAAAGTAAAATATAATCGTAAAATTTATGTTCCTAGATTTATTCTTAACTATCTGCTTTAACGACCTATTAAAATGGATTTTCTCATTTTATTGCTTCGCACTGAAAACCCATTTCGACTGTCACCTGCAGTTTCATCTCATATGTTTCACTATGAAAAGGAATTCGAATAATAAAATATAAAAATGGAACGATGCAAAATGGGAATGGATGTTTGATTTTTTTTATCCTTCGTTTTATAGAATTTTCCGAGATTCTTGATGCTGTAAAAACTCAGTCGTTCAATTTTGACGATAGAGCGTATCGTTAGTTATATATACGAAATTTCATCAAGCGCTTGGTCCAAACTTTAAAAGCCGTGTATTTATTAGTTCTTTGTTTTTCATCTCTTACGAAACGACAGAACTTTGAAAAAACAAAATTTTTATGCTCGAGAAGCGAACACTAACAGTCGTTAGTGTATTAACTACAAAGTGTTCGTTTAGTCAAATGACGTAACTTTGTACAAACAGAATTTTTATGAGCGAAAATTGAAAAAACTTCTGCGTATTCATTTCGAAGTTATGCCGTGAATTTTTAAACTTTGTGAATTGATTTCTACATTTTTGTCACCAATTGAATAATCTGATAAACAAAAAAATCTGATTGGACAAACGTTTAAACATTCACTCTTAGAATTTTTTAACAATATTCCATAGGAAAAAGAAATAACATTTTCGTTTAGAACGCCATAAGGTGATAAGTTACAAAAATCTGATGAACACGAAAACCTCGTGTGTGCAAATCGTCCAGGGAACAATTCAGATGGTTTTGTTTGGGGAGGGGGGAAAAAATGTACGAGAAAAAGAAAAGTTGGTGGAAGAAGTCAAGAAGTGAGCGGTAAATTTAGGGAAGTTTGTTGAAACTCTGTGTATTCACGATTCTTTGCATCAGGCGCAACAACGAGAAAATGCGAGTATATATATATGCACGCGCTTGAGGAGAAATATTTTTCGTGAAGTGAATTTATCGAGGATGCTCCAGGGAAAACAAGTTGATGAAATTGAAGGAACGATGTACCGAAAAGATATTCTCCGTCTCGTTTTTATCACTATCTTTCTTCGTCCATCCAAATGACTATACATGTAAGAAGATTCCAAGTATAATCTGTTGATCGAACTAAGAGCAAACCATTTTAGACATTGAAAAAGTATTTGTTGCTAAGCAGGTCACCACGATATTCGATATTTCGGAAACTAGAGAAGAACCTTTTTCGTGTGTAAAAACAAGAGAAAATATTTGTACTTTTTACAAAGTCCATTCGAAGAAACGAAGTAAATAATATTTTCAAAAAAAAAAGCCTAGAGTAAAAAATTGATGAAATACGAGCTGGGCAGTCCAATTATCTGGGACATTAATCCAGGTCCTGTGACTCATAAAATCAGTTTTATTTGTTGTAAAAATACCAGATACAAAATCAGCAGAAAGAAATATTAACAAATAAGATAATTGAAGAATGGTAGATAGACTTTTTCGTTGCGTATTAACGATGCGAACTTTGACACCGTAATATAAATATTACAGGAATTAAAGCCAAGCCGAAAGGATTGGAATGTTTTTTTAGCATAAAAATAAAAATGGACGTTCACATGTTGTGCGAAAAGTATAGCACATTTTTTAAATGGTTTGACTAGCCTGGCACAAAGTTTCTACTTTGAATGAACCTGTGCTCACAGTATAACGAGGCTGAAAAGAAGTTGAGAACTAAGAAAAGGCCCAAAAGAATAGTTTGAATTGCTAAATTGTATGGTAGAATGGATCTTATTCGGAATCTCTCTCGGAACATTAATATTCGAAAAATATATTAATTCGGTGAGAGCAAGTGGAGAACTGGAGTCTTTTTCTTACGTAGACTGCTTTGAGTTTTCTGCAATGTATAGGATATTGGTATATCTATATGGAATATGGTAACACTCGACTGGAACGAGAGAACTGTCTCTGCTTTTTGCACCCTGGCTTCTTGCACATTTCACCAGTCTCCCCTTCGGGAAACGCGGTGGAAGATCGCAAGACGCTTAAACTCGTCGGAGAAGAGAGAAAGAGAAATAGATAGAGAGCAAGAGAGCAAAATCCACCTTTCGTCGTTTCAAGACTCGGCTTTCAATTTGCATCTGATCTAGTTTGGAAGAGTAACTTTTGCCACTTCAACCACCCTTTCGTTCGCTCATTTCTCCCTCCTGATCTCTCTTCCCATCTTAACCGGAAGCTTCTGATGCTGTACGACCTCTCTGCTACTTACGATGCGCATATCAACGCCCAAGTATGAGCGACGTTCTTATACCGTGTTTATATCTTCTCTCTATATATCTTAAGGGAATAAGGGAATAGAGCACGCAAGTGTATTTGGCGACGCTTAATTCAACGAGGCGTTTCCTTGCCAAACGAAATTGACTTACGCACGTATATGCTTATCTTATTTACGTTAACATACGTACTACCAGAGTAACCGAACGTTTACCGTATTTGTCCATCGACGAGACTCCTCAAATCATGTAACCTTTGAATTTTGGGGGAAATCTATTTTCTTGTGCATTCAAGTTTTGGCTAATTTTCATTTTGGAAGAAGAAAAGTTGGCGTACAGTTTTAATGAAATTTGTCTGAAAACACGCAACTAAATATTTGATTAACCAAGTTGTATCACCTGTCCACCGACTCCTAAATCAATGTCATATTAAGCATGGCTTATTAGAAAGCTAGAGAGCGATTTGTAAAAAATTTAACAATTTTTAAGACGTCACCGGCGTTGAAAGGTTGTTCATGAATTGGATGATTTGTTTATATCCGTGAATTCGTTGAAAAATCGTGAATTCATAACATATTTTTTTGTAAAAAGATACAACACATCATCAAAGCTCTTATGCCCTGATGATGCAAACTGTAACGTTTGCGAAACGTCGGCAAAACGCTAAAACTCTACACGGCATCCATCCGGAAGCCATAAACTATTGTAAGATACAACACAGATCTCTAGGATGCTCTAAATTCCTAATTATCTAATTAATAATAATTAATAATAATCTAATTCATAATTATAATTAATAATAATAATAATAATAATAATAATAATAATCTAATTAATAATATCTAATTGATAATAATTAATAATAATAATCTAAATTAAAATAAGAGTCTCTAAATTCCTTGATTACCGTATATTCAGGACATCTTAAACGGAGAATATTCTAAGCAGAACCAATTTTTTCAAACAAACTTTTATTACATCATTTTTGGCTTCTCTGTTAGAAATTGGTAAAAAATTGCTGTCGGAAAAATACTTGAAAACATTCCTCTATCTCGATTTTCTCATCCAAACTTCCCATTTTTTTTTATCTCGATCTCAGATTAGGCTCTATTTTCTTTTTTTTTTTGAGTTTTCGATCATGTGCAGTTTTGAGGAACTGCAGTTTTCGCTGAATTGGATTCCAGTCAGATTTCGGATCGAATATAAATGAAACATCAGGAATAAACAATAAGAATTACATTTGCGTGAAAGGTATAACTCGAATGATATAAAATATATACGAAATTCATTGACATTCGTCGCTTCGATTTCACGTAACTAATGTAAATGTATACAATATCGATGGGTTAACGCTACAGAAGGAAGTCGTGTGCCCTTTCGACTCTACCGTAGCGATATAACGTTAGTATATCTATACAGTATAGTAAGGACAATCCATCTTCTTTGTGATCCTGGCAACGAAAGCTCTCGGGGCTAACCGAACGCTAGAATACCAAGATGGAATAAGCTACGAGAAAATCAGTAGAAGCTCTCGCTATACAAGCGATAGGTTTTCTTATGCAAATCGTCAGTGTCGCTTACAGAACCAAAACCAACAGTTCGAAACGATCGATCGATTTATCCTGTTTTTTTAATCGGCGATCGCCTGAATCAAATACTCGCAAAATATCCATTCCAAAACTCAATTTTCTCCCTATTTTATCAATTTTTATACCACCAGAAAAATGTTCAATTGCTAAATGATTTCCTACGAATGAAAAAAAGTTTTCTTCCCATTCGATTAAAAAGATTATGATTGCGTTAGAAAAATATAATACCTCGATAAAGGCGACATAGTGTAATAATACATATGCACGGAGAGAATATTTCTTCAAAAATTGCTATGGTACTATTGTGACCGCGTATTATCTCGTCACTTTTGTGGAGTTTTACCCGGAAAACATAATAATTTTTGGTTTTATTCAAAATCAAAAATTGTAAATCACGGATTTTGCTCGGAGAAGAGTATAAAAATTTGTTTACTGTACAGCTCATTTTTACAGGGAACATTGTAAAATTTATTACGTCTTCCAGCACACCCACGGGTCGCCAATTATTGACACCGCAATGAATTACATTTTACAATATAACATTGTAAATTTTAATTCATATTTTATTTATTTATGGATGAATTCTAGAACTATCATAATTTTTTTTTTATATTTATTTTCCTCCTGCCTAAAGGCTTTCGCCTATTACAGGCTCAACCTGGGTCAGTAGCCAGGCCCCCATGTGGCTGCATCCGACTTCTCCCTCTATAGCGCATTCGCCATGGCACTCGATTCCATGGGCCCAGGGAAACTGCGGAAACCCTGTGCCACTACAGCCGGTCTTGGGTTCGCCTCACGGTGCCGGAGCTACGTCACGCCTTACTTGTCTATGCCTCAGATATGCATCTGGAGCTGATCACGCTCATATTTAATTCTCGTGAAAAGGTTACGGGACCGGGATTCGAACCGACACTCTGGCTTAGAGGCAAGCACACTAGCCACTAGACCAGAGCGCCGATTCTTAGAGCTGTCATAATCAGTACTATGTCAACAGTGAAAAATTGTAGTGGGACATAGTAAAATTTTGAGCGTAACTGCGCAACCATCGATAATACCATGCCATTGTTCGAAAAATTACCGTGATACATTGTAAAATTTTGACCATTTGTGCGCAATCACTGGAATCGCAGTGCTACTGTTTAAAAAAGTACTATGGTACATTGCACAATTTTAAGCGTTCGTGTGCGAGTGCAGAAATAGCTGTGCTACAGTTCAATAAATTACTATGCTACGTTCTAATATTCCGAGTGCCTGCGAGCGAGTACGGAAATCGCTCCGCTACTGTTCGCAAAATTACTATAATACGTTGTAAAATTTTGGACAAATAGCTTTATTTCGACGGCTTTGTCCTTAAATAAACGTCAGCCTTATTCAGTCACCATTGAACAATGGCACTTAACGCACGTGTGCGAGCATTACTCGAACGCGTTCACGTTACTGTGAAGTGACGATACTTTGATGTATCCATAATCGTGTGGACGAGTGTACACTCGTTGGAGTTTTGAGGATGCAAACTCTTTTCGCACCCACGATCGTGCAGTATCTTTTTTTATGTATTTCGCGGACTCGTCAAGGTCTGGGAAACATTTGTCATCAAATCTGAGTGCTTTTTTTGAAGGATTTTTTTACCTTTGTTTATTGTCATTTTTTTCATCAAGAAGATTGTTGCAAAGAATAAAATATTTTTATTATAGAAATTATTTACAGTCTTATATTTATTTCATCCCTGCAATGCCTGAAAAAAAAAACGAGCCAAGCCTCGATCAGAACCGATTTAAAAAAAAGCACATCCATATGGAAATATTCATACAAGAAAATTGGATATTTTTGATAGATCGCAAAATTTCGAGTGGATCATATTGAAATTTTACACATCGTACATAGTAAAATTTCGGTAGGGGTACATTATAACATTTTACGAGGGCCACACAGTAAAATTTCGGTAGAGGCACGTTGTAATATTTTAGAGGAACACATGGTAAAATTTCGGAGCAGCTAAATGGTAAATTTTCATCGTCTCGTAATGTACTTTTTCATAAATTGAGGATCGATTTTTACCATGCTCTTACTCTTCGAAAAATTACAATGTACTTTGTAAAATTTAATAAATGTGACGACATGGTACCCGGCTACTATCGTGCCATAGTAATTTTTGAAGAAATTTTCTTTCCGTGTGCGGATTAGAGATCTAATGTGTCGGTGGCTTCTACACTGTAAAGCCGACTGCTCAATCAACTAAATCCGGCGAATGAATTTTGTTGATTAAACAAACGTTCCGTCGTGGTAAGCAATATTTATTTCAGCCAGCAAATTAAGTGGTTGGAACAATCAAATATTCCGTTGGATCAACAAAATGTTTTGTTCGCCGTCTATTAGTTAACTCAACAGCAAAATTAGTTGGTTCAGCAAAGATTTTGCCAATTCAACAAAGTCAGTTTCTCAGTGTATTGTATTGCTCATGTCACAACTGCCATCTCTTTCTTGATAAAACACACGATGAAAATTCCTTTTACGAATGCGAGAGGATATCGAGTGCAACAAATATTAGTGAAAAATCATTTGATTTTCCTCACGGAAAATACAATGAATTATTGATTTGACACGCCCGTTGACAGGTATAAGCGTTCAATATTATTTTCTTAGTATGAAAATCATTCGAAGAAAAATTCGAACAATCTCCACATGAAAATTATTACGATACTTGACTGCGATGAATATATAATATCGCTTTGCATTAATTATTTGTTTTTTTTATATAAAATCCACTTTTTTCGAAAAAACATCAGTTAATGATCAATCATATGATGAACCTGGAATATCACACACTGTTAAAAAATATATGAAATTTACAATACTTTTACAATACAACGGTAAATGAAATTTACAAACCGGGTGTATGAAATGAAAATTATTGCACTCGTATGCCAAAATTGAAATATGAACATAAATTTTGGTTACTGATGTGGAATTTAAGATGCATAACATTGAATATTCATATGAAATCTGAAAATTTTGTGGACATGCATTGAAATAAATCATATGTTTGATTGATAATTAATACAAATGTATATGAATTCATCTACTATCAACAATGTATTAAAATTACAGAATGATCTTCACTTTTCTTGACAGTTGACTGAAAAATAAGATACACATGAATGTTAATAATACGATACATGTTATTTCCCATCATAACTCTATCTCTTAAAAATACGGTACAAAAATGGGAATGAAAATTAATATACCCTGCAGTATAAAAAAAAAATCCGTGTATTAAAATTCATTTGCCTATGTATTAATTATAAGAATCTCAATATTAAAATTAATACACAAGTGTAGGAAATTCGTAACGCTCTGTGGGCACCGTGCTTCGCGCTCTGGCCACCGTGTGGCGCAGAGTATCGACTTTCTCATAGGAGGCACGTGCTTCGAACGAGGATATATACATGTCGCTCGAATCTAAGAAAATTGTGTAAAACATGAAAATGGTAAACACCAAATTTAACACAAGATGTTGAGATTATAATAAAAAATTTTACGGTGATAATTGCTCGACTTGATTGCCACGGCATCAAGTGGTGATAAGTCACTCTAATTAATTTTTTGAGATGTCTGCATGATTTCGACGTTCAACTTTAAACAATCGAACACAATAGTACATGAATTAATGTATTCCCCGTAAAAACTCATAATAGCTGAATTTATTTAATGTTCATTCGTATATTAATATTCAAAAAGGATCACCAAATTTTATGATACATTTCTAGAAATATCGTAGACATATGTAATGCGAAAACGTTATACGGTGCCTGAAATTTAGTAATCTTGAATCTGAAAATTACTATGCTGGTAACATGAACTTTAATATACCTGTACAGTAATATTAGTTGATGTTTCGTGTTTTTAATATGCACAAAGTCAACATTACTTACATGTATATGATTTTTCAAATACACAAGTATATTAATTTTACTGAACAGTGCTCGTATCATTAAAATACCGCGTCTCAATTTTCCTCAGCGTATCTGAATTTTCATGTACGGTATCCGCGTAAAAACTTCCTACACATGTGTATTAATTTTCATACGGAAATTTTTTACAGTGCACGTGTTTTTGGAACTCTCAGAACTATCGGGACATCCTCTCAGTAAACATACAATTTGGGAATCACGAGGATTTTGAGGCTCAACAATAGAGACAAAATGACTGAATGATTTTTTTTAAATTAAAAATTCATAATTGTTTGGATAATTTATGTAGGAATAAAGTGCTTTTATTGTACCTCCTTCATTAATACCTATGGTGAATACTTTATATTCGAATGTAAATTAAACTGTCACTGATGATGAAATGATAAATAAGTATGATGGTAAATTATGCATAAATAGATATAGTAGCTGAAAGACTCGTTGAGGCAGAAGTGAAAAACTAGTTTTAGTTCTCGCAATAAATATATGTATATAGATACATATTCATATTTTTTGTACTCTCATCGCTATTAAATGTCCCATAGTTCTTTTTCATTCTTTCTCTCATTTTTGCTGTGGTCTTGCTCTTGTTCCTCTCTGTGGCTTGAGCTTTTACTGTCGCATACTATACTGTATTCGTATTCTTCTCACTGCTGCCCTACTCCGACCAAGTAGAAATTCCAACAAAACGTGTTCCGAAACGGACGACCCGTGGTCCATGGAGGACAAGGGATGGGCGAGAGGGAGGGAGAAACAGCACCTGGATTAAATGTAACTCGCAGCATATTCTCGTCTCTCTTCTGAATTGCTTATGGCACACCCGGGGTTGACAGTTTTATAATCACAAAAAAAAGAAAAGAACAAAACCTGGAAAAACGTACTGGATAATTGTCACAGCGAAATTTCAGCAAAAAGAAACGCAGAGGTTTTTCGGGCTTTAATTCGTCGCGATGGTCGAGAAAATTGATTTTGCGTTATGACGAATTACGAAAAAAATATGCATGCGGAATTTGGATAAAAATTAATCGTTCGATTTAGGGACAAAAACAGTTTTTTTTATTTATTCGTTATAATTATTTTAATTATTTTCATTTTATGCTAAACATAAAACTGCATATGGATATAATAACAAATAATGAGATAATTTAGTTTGAGTTTGATGACGTTTATTTTTAAATTAACCAGTTAACAGAAGATTGACACTATTGTTATTAGTTTTTTTTTTCTGTAATCGATAATCGATCAATCCGCGATAACGTCAAGCTGATGTTGTAATATTATTATCCTGCGAATAATTTCTCATCCTCACACCTGCCATCCACATGAAGCGGGCACGTACTATTTTTATTTTGCGGTTGTGTCAAACGTCATTATCCTTAGTAACGATAGAAATAGCCTCAAAGTGTGCCAGTCGTTCGACATTAGAAATAGCAAAGTTTTATTAATTGCTTCTACATCGATAATGAATAAATTGTTGTTATGGTTTTTTTTTTCGTCAATTAGCTTAATCGACGGTGAACAGTGTCGGCAGAACGTTTTGGAAAATAATAAGCAAAAAAGTGGAAGAACGAAATACCGTGGTAAGAATCTTTCGAGGTTATTTAAACTTTATCAAATGAAAAGTTACAATTTTCATCAAAAACAAATCGAACAATCCTTTGTTTATCAAACGTATAAAAAACATTCGTTCTCGTGTGCAACTGAATTCGAATTCTCCACTATAAATTTCTATTTCACTAATTTCATACGAAATTTTTTTTTTTTTCTAAATTGCTGCTGTTGAAAATCAAATATTTATAAAGATAATATTTAAAAGCAAAAAACAAAAAAAACATTCTTACTTTGGCTTCATATTGCTTCAACTTTTGCAGTGTCGCAAAATCGTATTCTTTCTTGTTCACAATCTCTATCGGTACCTCCCCCTCCCGCCTCCTCCCCAATTTCTTTCTTTTGCTCTCTGCATGTAGATAAAAGTTGAGGAAAGTTCGTACGTCCTGACAGAATCTAAAAAGCATTATCCATGTCATTACCATCGTTTCGATCCCCTTTTCTTCTATTCGTGTATCGTGTACCGTGAGAAGCACCAACTTTCGCATCGTTTCTGCTTATGTATTTCCGGGAATATGTATACAGCGACACAACTAAGGAAAGGACGAGATACAGTCGATATAACATTTCATGTGCTCTACTTCGACAACTGTCCATGCACGATATCAGATCTCTCAAGCTCACTCTAAAAAAAATATATATACATAACTTTTGCTAGTTTTCGCTGCGAATGCACATCTGTACTTCGATGAATTTCTTTGCCTCGTTTTGTCGCGGACGAAACAGCAAAGCGAGCAATGTATGTATTGTGTATTGAGCGAGGAGATGTGTACAGCGAGGGAATAAAACGATAAACGATTTCACAAATTCCGATGTCTATTGTGTGCGAATGATGAATAGTGCCATTTTTTTTACTTGACCACATATAAGTTATATATAAACATTTAATTACTTGCAAAAGTACAACTTCATTTTTCAAGTAAATTTGATATTATTATCGTGAATTTATTCACTAATGCATCGTACTAACTTTTATGAAAAATTGTGTTTCGTAAAGTGTTTTTCGTATTCTGAGGAATTTGCTACTTCTCAAATATTTCGGAAATTTTTTCTCCGTCGACGAAGGTGTATTTAAAATAAAAAAATATTTAGAAAATGCTCATTTTGGAGTACATAGTCGTTCACATTGAATGCACCATTTTCATTCGTTTGCGTTTGCTTCGGTTTAGTTTTGAATTAATAAATAATACAATACTATAAATAACAATGATATTAATAACGATAAAAGCAATAACAACAAAAGCAGCAAAAATAAAAAATAAATAATGATTTTATTTGATAAATATTTTGGGTCTTCCGTACGAGTTTTTTTTAAGTTTCATGAACTTTGTGAATCATCAAATCGGTAATGTCGTGAACCATTTTTACTTCGCAAAGGTCGTTACACGCGAGAAGCAACATTCGGACAAAATTATGAAATCGTCGTACCGAGAAAAGTGCAATCCGATGGTGGTTTTATATCTCATCAGATTCCACATCATTACAAGAGATCATACTACAAAGGAAGGAAACGAGACGAGCTGACATCGGATGATGCACTTCACTATAGAGTACCAATAGATGGTGAAGAGTATCACCTAGAACTCTATCCTAATCATCGATTAATCGGTCCGGGGGCCGTAGTCGAGGAGCGAATAAAGCCCCAAAAAACATCTTCGAGAGCTACCGAAGATTTCATCGATGATACGAGATTCAAGAAACTACGCGATACGCAGTGTCATTATCTTGGACGTGTTCGAGATCAACGCGACGTCACTGCATTGTCTACTTGCTATGGTCTCGTCAGTATTGAATTTTACGAAGAATCTATTAAAATCAATTGTTATTGCATATCTCATATAATCAATTCCGCAGTTTATTTAAAAATAAAATCATTGTAGTGGATATAAAGTCAACGATAGATCAAAGAATTGTAATTTTTTATTTTGGTTCTGTGATTTATCGTAAACTTCGCAATGCAATTGAAAATTTTCAAGATCGTTGAATGGGTATTTGGAATTTTAAATAAAATTTTTTTAACAACCAAAAAAAAGTATAAGTCAACAATATGTTCATATTTTTAAACGTTTTTCGTTAGAATTTTTAATCAGAAATTCGAGAAACCTTCACGTTAGCATTGTCCAAAAATAATGGATGATAAAGGAGAAAATAATGAAGGAGATGATATTTTAATGAAAACTCTTACGAAAATTCTTGCATTCTCAGGCAGGTTACATAAGGACGAAACGTTCATTGTACATGATTGAGCCAATTGAAAATCACAATTTCAACATCGAGATAAAACACCCCCACATTGTTTATCGTCATGGGGATTGTCAGCTTGGTCAAAACTCGTCGCTGCTCTGCAATACAACCAGTAATTTGGCGAGAAGCATTATCAAGGATTCACGAATATTGGCAAAACGTAATCCCCAGAAAATCGAGATTCGTGCATACACGATTGAAATACTCGCCGTACTTGACAAATCTTTGCTCGATTATCACCGAGTCCTGGATGTGGAAAATTATGTTCTCACACTTTTTAACATGGTTAATAGTAAATCGAATGCTTTAATAATATCAGGCATTTTTATCATCATTATTAATCTAACCTTTTTCTCGTGCGTATGATTTTACTGATCTCCAAGTAATTTGATAACTGTTAGACATTACTTTGATCATTGAAATTTGATTGAAAAAAAATCCCTGCCATACCGGTTCAATTTTCAAATGGGAATGCAAAAAATAATAATGTGATTTTAATTATCACCAACCTAAATTATTATTGTCAACAACCTTAATTATTTGATTGATTTTATGATTTCATTCTAATTATCTGTTATTTATTAATCTAGAATACATTTTTTGTTTAAGGCTGCTGGTTTATTTCAAGACGTAAGTCTTGGAGTTGAGATGGAGCTCGTTTTAGTTAGGATCATAAGACTAGAAGTTGAAGAGGTTGAGGTACGTGATATATTATCAATATAAAGGCATTAGATAGTGCGTTGAAAAGGGGGAATAAGCCCTCAGTAAATTAGCTCGAAGAAGGTAATTGCTCTTTCTCTGTACACACACATGCATACGCCTGTATATATATAAATGCATGAGACTCTCTTAAGATTCTCGTACCGTATAATCGTTAAGACTCTTACGATGTTTTATATGAACCACCTGATGAAGGCTTTTCAAATTTAATATCCAATATCGGTTGACCTCTATTCGCTTTACGTTGACATAATACAACATATTAATTTCACAAGTTTCCGCATTTAATTTCAGATGAATTTAGCAGTAAACAAAAACGTTGAGGCCACTTTGAAGTACTTTCAAGAATGGCAAGAAAAAATTAATCCAGGAGATGATGCACATCCCAATCACCATGATTGCGCAATTTTAATTACGAAGTACGAAAAGCAAATTGGCTATCATAGTTTATTGTTAATGTATCGTATTGATTTTATTTGTTTATTAAGAATAATTATTAAGGATCATAAGGAATTATTGAAGGTATTCTGCGATTGTTTTTAATTTTAGTCAGTTTCGCATTATTTGATTTTACAGATAATTATTAACATTTAATCATTATCTATTAATCAATTTTGTTATTTGTTATGCGAAAAAATATCGCCATACTTTATTTTACAAATAAGGAATTAAATTTGCAGAAAATTATTTGATTATTCGTTAAGATTATCCAAATTATTTGTATGACTACACTGAGAAAAGAAATTTGTTGAATCAACAAAATTTCTTTTCTCAGTGGAGTTTTTTATTTATAATTAGGTTTTTTTCGGTTTATCAATCATTCATTTTGGTAGGATAGATATTTGCATTACGCCAAATCTTTGCACGTTCACGGGAGTGTCAACAATCGCTGGGACTTGTGACCCTCTCAAAGGCTCTATAGTTCTAAAGGACAGTGGTCTAGAAACTGGATATGTGATTGCACATCATCTGGGACACACGTAATAAACATTATTGAAGAATTTACATCGCCTCCGGACTCCGGAGTGTTAAATATTTGTTATTCATTATTTTCTGTTATTATTTTTTGTTAAAAATGACTATTAACTCAGAGTCGGTATGGGTCACGATGTCCAGGACGAAAATGGCTGTCCAGGTATTATTTCTCATGATGGCTATGTGGAAACCACCGTAATGCATCCTGGATATCATTACGTCACGAAGAAATGGTCCAAATGTTCACAAAATTATCTCAAGCTCTACATCGAGTAATGTGTTTTTTTTTCTACATACCGTGATTATCCTTTTTATTAATAACAGAAACGGGCACTTTTTCTTAAATAACATTTACGAAAAACCTTATTATTAAAATATTTATCGACAGTTTTGTTGCTTGCATAAATTTTCCTATTTTTATGTTACGAAATACGAGACTGGAGCAAATCGAAAGGGAAGCTAATTGATTTTTTTACTTTCGGGAATTATACGAACTTTCGAAAATAATTTCAAACTTTCACAATGAAAAATTTAGTATTCAAAAATAGATATTACATTAAAATGATTTTAATATATTTTATTATTTACTCATGGGAATATCTTGAAATATCTTAAGTCTCTAGTTTTCTGTAAAATCAAATTAACTTTGTACAAATAATTATTTAAATTGGATGAAAATGAAGAATCCTTCTTTAAAAAACGATTTTGACGATTTTTTTTTCGTAAATGTCGATTTGAATCGTACAAATAAAATGTGCTATTAATTAAGGGGTATTCCACTGTAACTTACTATTGACCAATGTGTTTTCTTCAATATCATGATTAAAAATGGACAATTGATTAACTTGTGGAACAAAACAGAGCTGGTCTGGCGAGTTGCTTACTGGACGAAGCACACGATCATCATTTTCCAATGATCGAAATGTTACCTGGTGTTATGTATGGAGGCGATGATCAGTGTCGTTTGCGTTATCGAGATGGTGCTCGTCAATGTGATCTTGGTATTGTGAGTCAATTATTCTCTTCAAAATCTCCTTTCCACAAAACATCCAACGTCTAACATTTTTTTAACTTTCAAAATAACTTTAACAATTTCCAAAAATCACATACTTGTAGAAAAATTATAAAATGTGTGTTGTTAAAAAAATAAAATTAAACTTAATTTATTTGATTTTCCATTCGAATTATTTACTTATTATTTATATAGAAAATATTTATGTTCTTAAGCCAATTCGCCGACAAATTAGAGCCACAATTTTCTTTCGAGCTTTTGCGGATATTTTTATGTTCAGTTCAACATTCTTTTTTTATGAAACGTTACGTTTAATCAAATATTTATTAAATGCAAGTGACTTGTCTCGTGCTAAAAAATTGATAACCGTTAGCTCGCACCATCTGTGGGTGAACTTAGCAAACTCTAGATCGCGTCAACAGGTTCTGTTTTATCCACACATTTTGCAGAGTGAAAGGTGAAAAATTAGAAGATTACGAAACCTCAATTTCCTACAACGTTAAAGTTCAGATCGTTGAAAGGCAACGAAATTTCTTTCACTTCATGAAACAAAAAAAAATTTACAGCGATCCGTAATATTTCTTCGCAACTTTTAATATAAAAATATCCATGAGCGTTTTTTGTGACTCTGTCACAAAACTGATAATCAACTGAAAGAGTTGTAAAAACCGATTTCGAACTGTTCAATAATGAGAAAAATTAAGGAATAAAAAAAAAAGAATCGTCGCAGCGTTTTTACGATGCAAACTTCAAAACCATAGTTTCTCCATGGACTTATAGGAATAGCGAATTGTTGTAAACTTTCATATATTTTTTAATAATATTTGATTAATTTTTACATAATTATACATTATTTTACATAATAATTATCATTATTTTTTAAAATAATGTTTATTTTAGACCTGCTTGGAACTCAAGTGTAAAATACCGGGCATGGGTTGTATATCCAGCAACAAACCGCCAGCTGAAGGAACAACATGTGACGAAAGAAGGGTAATAAAAGCAAGATCATAAGCAAGTACCTTTTTACGCTTGCTTTTCTATTTTTTCCAATAAATCGTCAAGTAAATATAAGGATTTTATATATTAATTTTTTTTTTTTATAAATATTTGTTATATTCATAATAAATAAATAAATTGATTTATTGGGTTTTAAACTTAATTCCCGCTGTTTTATATGAGATGGGGTAACTAGTGTTATTTTTATAGAAGAAACACTAAAACTATACTGTGTTGAAGTATTAGACATAACCTGCAATATTCAGTATTCGAGAGTGAATTCACTTGGACACACTACTTTTTTTATAATATTGAAAATGTCAGGTTTTGAACCAACGAAACAGCATATGCGGGAAGCATTGCTTTTTGCTTTAATTTAAGAAAAATTTCTGCTGAAAGTAATCGCTTGCTTCAAGAATCTTATGGTGAACATGCTCTATCTGAGACAACGTGCAGAGGTTGGTTTGAACGATTCGAAAGTGGCGATTTTGACCTTAAAGACAAAGAACGTCCAGGACAGCCGAACAAATTTGAAGATGAAGAATTGGAGGCCTTGCTCAATGAAAATCGATGTCAGACCCTCAAAGAATTGTCTGATACCTTAAACGTTACTGAAATGGCTGTTAGCAAATGTTTACGTAATCTTGGACTGGTTGAAAAAGCGGGAAATTGGTTACCATATCAATTAAACGAGAGACAACTCGAAAAGCAAAAAACGATTTGTGAATTGCTGCTTGAACGATGCGAAAAGAAGTCATTTTTACATCGAATCGCGACTGGCGATAAGAAATGGGTCTATTATGAAAATTCCAAACGAAAAAAAGCGTGAGTACTGCCAGGTGAACCAGGTCCATCAACGCCAAAACGCAATATTCGTGCTCAAAAGGTGATGCTATGTGTTTGGTGGGATCAAGAAGGTGTGGTATACCACGAGTTGTTGAAACCTAGTGAAACGATCACAGCTGTTCGCTATAAACAACAATTAATGAAACTAAACCAGGAATTGAGAAAAAAGCAGCCTGAGTACACCAAACGTCATAACAAACTAATTTTGCTCCATGACAATGCTCGGCCACATGTAGCAGAAATCGTAAAAAAGTATATAAAGGACATGAATTGGGAAGTCTTACCTCACCCGTCGTATTCACCGGACGTAGCACCGTCTGATTATCATTTGATTCGAGCGATTCAGAGTGATTTGTCATCACAGCATTTCAAGTCTTTTAAAGATATCAAAAAATGAATCGATGAATGGATCGCCTCAAAAAGCAACGATTTCTATTAGCGTGGAAACCATTTGTTGCGTGAAAGATGGTAAAAGGTCGTAGCTTCTGAAGGACAATACGTCAAATAAAATAGAATGTTGCGTAAACTATAAATAATTTTGTTTTATTGAAAAACAGCGGGATGAAGTTTAAAACCCAATCATTAAATTGTGGGAGAACTGAAATTTTCGAACCCTTTAAACAATAAATCGATTTAAGATCAACTTTTTCAACGAATTATTTTAGTGGTGTTATGACATGAAGTGTCTAGTGATCGGTGAACGTCCGTTCGTCACAGACGGTCAATGGAGTTCGTGGTCAACCTGGAGTCATTGTTCGAGAACTTGCGGCTCAGGGGTTACATTTTCTCAAAGGAAATGCAATAATCCATCACCTTCAAACGGTGGCAAATATTGCAGTGGCGAATGGAAGAGACACAAAATTTGCGCGACTGACGTGAGTTTTTCTCCAAATCCACTTTTATTTCTCACGGTAAATTAATTACCTTATCTATATGTAGAAAACCATTTTTTAATTAAATTATTCTTAAAATATCTTTTTTAAATTTATTAGTCTCATTTTTGGAATCAATTGCTAAACGAAATGACTTGTTATTATTCATAAAGAAATTAATCTTTTAATATTTGTTGAACGTTTCAAGTTTCTATTTATCATTATCATTGCTAAATAGGATGATCTTTTATAGGAACATTCTTTTTTAATATTCAAAATTAAGATAATCGAGTTTGTAAAAAGAAAAAACAATTTATTATTTTTCTTATTAAACATTGCTGCCGCAATTTTTATGAGATTCGTAAAATAAAAAGTGGTCCATATTCAAAAATCACAAAGACGAACAATTAATTATTAAACTTGAAATTTGAAGAAACCATTTTATGTCCGTTTCTTCGTTCCATAATTTCCCAGCCGTGTGAAGTTGGTGCACCGTCATTCCGTGACGTACAATGTTCCGAATTCAATGAGTGGATCTTTCCGGAAGATGGAAAAGTTCATCAGTGGATCGGGTATAATTTGCCTGAGAGTAAGTGCGATGAGAAATAAAAAAAATCGATCTGAAGGCATGAAAATTTTTCGTAAATTAGATTAAACAAAAAAATGGTTGAAATGAAATATTATTTCCGGTATTCAAAGTCTCACAAGCAGTAAAAGAAAGTTGAACTTTTCTTGAAAACTCATTTTTTTATTGAATACAAATTATTTAAAGATCCTGCAGTTTCTAGTGAATTATTTAGTCGAAAAAAGTGTTTTTCTCTATTAGAAGTTATCAGAAAGAAATTATTCTCTCACAATTATTCACAATTTTTATTTTCCTCACATTCACTAAAATTGATTTATTGCCATTTCAATAATTTTTCGCAAAATAAATTCGAATTAATCGTCCTTTTGGATGAAAAAAAAATCCTTTAAATGTTGTAATATCAGATTTAAAGGCATCCGAAAATCCTTGTGTACTGTACTGTCTCAGCGAGACGAAACTTTTGACATCGTTGAAAACAAAAGTCGTGGACGGGACTACTTGTTATCGCGGTATAAGGGACATTTGCGTGGGTGGAGTGTGTCGTGAGATACCATGCGATCTCAATATGGAGTCGAATGCGATCGAGGACATGTGCGGAGTTTGTAAAGGCGACAGTACATCGTGTGTCTTAAAAGAGGGACTCATACATTTTGAAGCTCAACGAAGTACGTAACGAAAAACCTAAAAAAAAAAATTGTACAACTGAAAAAATCATTCAAACATAATTGATTGTTTTTAAATATTTTTCAAATGATTAATGAGAAAAATAACGTTGTTTTCGAGCAGAATTGAAAAAAGTTATAGACGTACCAATTGGGGCCAAAAACATTAAAGTCGAGGAATCTCAACCCACGAAATCAAGAATCGTCGTTCGAAGCAAAAAAACGAAAAACGTCCTGATCGATGGGTTCAATTTTTTTTTACTTATTTTATAGTGATTTTATTCCATGAATATTGAATGTAATCTAAATTTCTTTTTTTAACGGGGGGATTTTAGAAATCGACTGGGGATGTTCGATGTACCGGGCTCGAAAGCCTGGCTGGGGATGATTCGAGCAAAGCAAGAAGCTCTTAATATACCGGGCCCTGTTACCGAAGACTTGATCATATTAGTACGATAAGAAAATTAAGAGAACGAAGATTTTCTTAAAATAGTTTCAATGATTTTTACTCTACTTGTTTAAACTTCAAAATAATTGGATAGTTTGTTTTTTGTCCTCAACAGGATTTTGATTAAAACATTACTTTTTTTTTGTTGTGAAAAGTTTGTTAACGTTGAAATAAGTATGACTTTCGTTAGATATATCCACGAGAAAACGTGACCCTGAAATATTCGTTGGGCTTGAAGCGCGATGAGCCGAGAAAGGCGTCGTTCGAATGGGGATTTCTCGAGTGGTCTCGTTGCAACGCTGCATGTGGACCAGGTGAGCAGGTGAGCAAACCCAGCTGCATCGAAAAAATCGGCGGTCAGGTTGACAACAAATTTTGCAAAAGCATTAGAAAACCGGAAGTGAAAGTTCGACCGTGCAATCAGGCAGCGTGCGTACCTAGGTACGTTTATTATTGTCAATCAGCTTCCCACTCTTGTTTCCATATTGAATATAACATAATAGAAATTTCTAATGTCATAATAATGTCTTAATCATCGATCTCAACGCAATTGAGAATTATATACTCGAGCAAAATCCCACAATCCTTTTCATTCTACATCTAAATAATGTCTCGATCAAATATCTTGAGGCAGACGTTGAAAATATCTGACAATACCAAAAAAAATAGAATATTTTGGCATTAAAAATTTTGTTTTAATAGATATAGTTTTCTTTTGCATACATTTTGTAATAATTGCATTATATTTGAGCTGAAAAAAATCTGAATTTCTAAATCCTGAAAAAATATCTTTGCCGAAATTACAATGTTTAAAAAACTCATGAATAAAAAGAGCACGAATAATTTTGTGTTATTTAGACAATTAATAAATTCATTATAATTGAGTTTGAAAATAAAAAATGCTCAAATCCCCATAAGGGATCAAAAAAAATGATGGAAAAAATATTAATCGAAAAATGAAAAATTTCCAAAAATACCCTGATCTATATAAGTTATTTTATAATTCCGAAATCTGTATAAAGAAAATCGAAAATGTTAACATAGAAAAATGTGTGATTCTTATATTCGTACTAAAAGTTTAAGACTTTCGAAAATTTTATTTACAAGCTCGAAAAATCTTTACAATACGTTTGTCCACCATTTCGACAAATGAAACAAGAGTAAAAATAATTAATAACGAAAATCTGATACGCTTCGAAAACCCTTTAAAATAAAACAGAGCATATTTTTTTACGAAATATGCTCCGATGCAAAATATACTCCTGTACGTGAAACAAGAGTTCGAAGAATCAAACATAAAAATTTGATACGTTTTTTAAAAGCTTTCAAAACAGTATTTCGAAAACAAAGAAAAATAGATTAAAAAAATCATCAATGTTTTCGCAACAAAAATTCGAGATACTTCTGTAAATTTCGTGAAACATGCATAGATGTTTATTTTTTTTTCTCTCTGCGATAAAGATGGATGATCGGTGATTGGCACGGTTGCGTGCCGTGCACAGGGAGTTGCAAAAAATTTCGTGCCGTCAAGTGTGTCCGGCCGGTTGGCCATGGTGAACAGGAAGCGGACGTGATAGCCGACGGCTATTGCGAAGGCCCGAAGCCGAAGGAATCCGAGACAGAGGCATGTCGTGAGATACGAGAGAATGAGGCATCAATAGTAGAGCCTGACGATTCTCGTAGTAGGAAAGAGATTGAGGTCGTTGTGGGGATTGATGCTATTGGTTCGAATAATTCAAGCCTGGGGCTATTATCGAATGGGACAGAAAAGAACAAGAGTGAAATAGCGTTGAGTGCAGAGGGATCGAAGTCATTAATGGAAAATAAGGAAAAAATATCACGACGAAGAATTGATTCGAGGGAAATTCGAAAAATCGAAGATTCAAAAATAAACGAGAAAGATCGAGAAACATCAGCAAAAGTATTGAAAAGTTCAAACGTGAGTCTAGCATTGCGTGACACAGAGAAAAAGAGAAATAGCCGCAGGAACGAAAAATCTATGGGAACTTTAAGTATAAAAAAAGATTTCCTGGCCGTGGACAAAGAGGACATAAAGAATTTAACACTCACGATAATTATCGAACGTGATGAAAAAAATGCCATCATGAATTTTCCTAAGGACTTTCAACCCCAACCACCGGAGAACGTTACAGAATTTTCTCTCGTGGGTATGGACGCTGTCAAGTACATACAGAAGATACAGGAAGAGGGTAAAACAATTGCGGAAATACCGTTACTCTGACATACTTCAAGATCCGAAAATCTTGAATTCATTCAGAAAAACATTTTCCCTTTGTCGTGAATTTGTTATAGGTTATATATGAATTTAGGTTCATTAAAAGATTTACAAAGAAAGAAATCCCAAACAGCCATAATGCAATCTTTATTTATTTTGTTCGAACAAATACACATAATAATTAAATAAGTATCTAGAAGAAAGAAATCCTCTCGAATGGAAGAGTAATTATGAGTACTAAATCTGCAATTCACACCCGAATAGTTTTATTTTCTAGTCGATTTGTAGAAATAGATGTGTTGATTGCGGCTTGACCATTAGAGGAATATCGAGATTCACCAGCGATTTTGTCACTCTTAGATGAATTTTTGTGTGGATTTTCTGAACCCTCCGTATAAGGTCTCTCCGAAGACTGATTGGGCTTATCAATGAGCTTTTTAACAGCATCGATGCCATGATAAACTTTCTCTTTATCGATATCAACACCAATGGGAACAATGTCACCAGCTTGCTGAAAGCCAGCATCTGACATATTGCCCTTAAGATGTGTGTCAACGATTGGTACTTCGTAAAGTACCATGTCACTAGGTGGTATAACGTCTTTAACGATAGATCCCGGTTTGAGAGTGACCATTTTGTGACTGGGATCAGCAGCAGGATTTTGTCCTTGTCTGCCAGAATCATTGGTCGGAAATGGTTGTTGTTCGTTATGAGTTCCATAAGGTGTTTTTTGATGAGGAGTTTTGTTACAAGTTCTCTTATCTTTTTTGTCGTTTCCTATCAAAACCCAATCTTTCAAAAGGCTCTTAAAGTCCACCGAAATATCGCGTTTCAATGATTTCCCTGAGATCTCATTGGCCGTCTCGTGTCTCGTTTTGTCGAGATAACGCGCCAAGCCAAGATCGACCAAATAATCAATCGTTCTTCGTTGTTCTGTTAATAAACGTTCGCGCTCTTTCGGATCCGGAATGCCAACTTCTCCGTGATTACAATCGCGACTTTTCTTCGGACACACTTTTTTACAGGGCCTCTCACCAATGCAACTTTCCTCCTGTTTCGGAACTCGACCACGACAAGCATCGAAATTTGCTATTATGTCGTCACCTCCAGGATGTGGGGCTGGCTTTATACACTGGACTTTACGATGACGAAGCCCGCTTTTGCCGTCACAAGAACTGCACTTGCTCCATTGACTAACTCGCCATCTATCGTTATCAAAAACAAACAGAATCAGATTTTTATAGCACCACGGGAGAAATGCTTCATTATAATAATAACAAAAGCTATTTCACGATTTTATTTTTCTCAACATACTTTGCTGGACAAGGTTGATTGTTGCATATGCGACTTTTGGGTTCGGGACGCGTAATATCTGCACAAAAAGTCGGTGTCACAACTCCATTCGTTTCTTCCACGCAGGAGGGCTCCGAAATCTAGCAAACGTCGATTAAAATACAATCGTTTAGTATGCATCATTCGTTAGATTTAACGAAGCCTGCAACGCTCAATTCTTACGATATTCAACTGTTAATTAATATTAAAATCACTGAACTCTTAATTAACAATATTCAACTGTTATTTGATAAACAGATTTCTATAAATCTCCAACGATAGTCTTTGAATTTCTATCAATAACTCATCTGGTTTCACTTTTGTTTTTTACGAGACATGCGAACGTTTCAGGCATCGTAACGTTAATTCATTGATAAATCTGATATGGCTTCTAACCGCCGTGCCACCCCCGCACTTTGCCGAACATTCGCCCCACTCAGTAAAATCCCAGGCATACTTTGGTGTGCTACTCTTAGCAGTAGTTGAATGGATGTAGTACTTGTAGAAAACTCCGGGATTCCGATAAGGATCAAAGAACACGTACTGGAGGAAGAATAAATTAACACTTTAGGAAATTTTGTTGGAGAGAGAATTCGCTATTTTGATAAGTTTTTATTGCTACGGGAATGGGATATTTTTAGGTATGATTCCATGTTCACGTAACGTGGCAGTATTTATTTAACAGATTTTTATCAAAAGTATTCTGTGATTTATCGATTATTTATTATAGCCAAAGTATCTGATGCTATTATTTCCTGCCAATTTTCAAATTCATTAAGGCGAGCAACCACTTTAGATGCTTCAAAAAATCAATTTTTTTTATTTCATAAATCGTCAGCAAAATATCTTAAGAATACACCCTGAAATTTTCAAAACGATATTTGGATTCCTTCTAACGGTATGTATATAAATAATAAAGACTCCGCTCGACTCCCAAGCACGCTCAAACTTTAAACGTGTTTTTCTCGAAACGACATTTTTTTTCAATTTGCGGGAATCATAGCTCAAAAACTAATTGATGGATCATCTTGAAATTTGGAACACGTTTACATAATATAATTTATTAAAACATAAATCTAATGTTGGAAAAATTAGTTTGTTTAAAACATATTTATTATTGCAAAATGCCGGGGGGAAAAATTGTAAAAATCGATCTTTATTTTTCAAACACGTTCCAACATTCAATTCTCGTTTTTTTTCTTCAAAATTTAGGTTCATGTTCTTAAAAAACATCTCAAGAATGTATAAAAATTTGTTGGACTATTTCAGATACGAATTGCGAGTTGCACAATTCCTGCAAATCGACAATGACGATGAGGACACGCCAAGGGATACAGTGAATTACACCTTAATTAATGCATGAAATAACTTGGAAAAATTACCAGAGATGTATGAAAATATGAATAAATTATTGTCAGAGTTGCGGAAATTTCCGTTTTTTTTTCACAATAAAAAAAAATCTAAAAAATCATCTAATTTTCGGTCTCCTAAAGTGGTTGCTCGCCTTAAATTGTCTGATTTTTATTTGCCTCTAAAGTTTTTGGTTACTGCTAAAAACTAAAAATATTTATATTGCATTCCAACAAAGTAAACCGCGATACGGACAAAATTTTCAATCATCGACGTTCAATCAAAATTCCTACACTACATTCAGTCCAGGGAATCTCTGTATGCAATTAAGTCAATCGATCAAAACGACCTTTCAATAAAAACGAATAATTAGAATTTTTTTGTAACAATTCTGTAACAGAACACGAGGAACGTTAATAAAAAACTAAATTACAAACTTCAACGTTATGAATATATTGTTCATTATTTTTTATAAATTCAATTCGGTGAACTCTAACGTGATATTGAAATTTGCTTTGTGGAGAGGAAAGATTTTTTTCAAATTTATGTATTCTCAATTCTTTTTGAGAAGTGTTAGTTCCAAAAGAATTGAGTCTCAAAGAAGTAAGGAAAATTTTGAACAATTTGATTTTTTTTTAAATATTGCCATTAACCGACAGCGATAGGGGCACGGTCGGTGTGTGGCTCCGGCGATCTCCAAAGATAAGTAGCCTCGGGCAAGGCCAGTATTTCGTTGGGTGACCGCTTAGCCATGCACCGGCTCGCGCATCAATCGCTGAGCTGGAGGCAGTTTTACTGAGTTTCTTATGGTGCTAATCAATTGAACCTCAGTAAAAATATAGCCGCCTGTATCGGCCGGGTTTCCCATAGTTTCCCTCGGCCCTCGTGCAAATGCGATACAGTAGTGCATTAGAAAAGAGTGGCTGTGAGCAACACTCTTAGGGGGTTTCTCAGGAACATGGAAATTAGGAAATTGAAAATTAGTGAAGTGAGGAAAAAGTGGGGTTAAAGTGATAGGATGGGCTCGTAAAAACCCACAAAAGTATACGCAAGAACAATAATAAAAAAAAATAAAAATAAAAATAAATAAATATTGCCATTGCTTTCCAAAGATGTAAATATTAATACAGTAATCTGACACAAGGATATTTGAAAAAAAAACAGTATTTTCTGAAGCTCAAGAGATGAATTGTGGAAGGTCACAATTGTAACGTTTGAAGGACAGTTCTAGTGTATCAATTTCGAGATTAAAAGCGTTATTTAATAGTGAAGCGAAGTTCTAGAATGAAGGAATTCCCTGTGATGTATACGTATATAAACAGGCGTTTATAATATCTTGTTCATTGATCGAATGCGCCATTAGGATCATTGTGCAAGTGGCGAATGCTATCTGGCTTGGACGGGTGTATGCGCCCGCGAGCACATACAACGATCGATCGATTATTCCCACTCGCTCTGGGATAGACTGACCAGTCGGTATGTGATAAATTTAATCGCCAGGACGCAGTACGTCGCACGCATTGCAAATTACAGTCTCTCACTCCACAGTTCTCCCATTCTCTTTCTCTCTCTCCCTCTCTCATTCTCTCATGCATAATCAGATATATTGAGCATCCAACTGGACCAAGAGCACTGTAACTATTGCTATTGCTTGGAGGCAAGATTCGATTCAAGTTATTCGCTAACCGTGGACGAAGATATTTGAATTGTGTTTCATCCCTTATTTATCTCCCTTTCAGACAAGCTTGTCAATATTTTCCTTCATTACGCGATTTATTTTTGATTTTTTTTTTATGATTGTGAGGATTGGCTCAGAAAATATTGATAGCTTAATCAATTATTAAATAGAAGTATCTTGTGTACGTGCTGAAGGAGAAACTTGAAAAATTCTTTCGTAAATATTTTTAGACGAAATATTATTCCATCACTTTTGACCAGTAATTCACCACTATTTCGATTAAATATTCAATGGTATCTTCCTGTTTTAATCGTATATTTTCAACGAATGAATTATCGTCGATTTTAATGCTCTATTTGTTATGAAAAGAATTATGGTTGAAATATGAAATGTTGATGACCGATGTGAAATACTGTTAGTACGGGGTAGCAGATGTGAAAATGTCATTGAAATTCTCGAATGGATTCTACAGGCAACGTGATACAGTCCAACGAGTCTTGATCTGTATTCACGCTACGTCGATCTGTCGAATTATCATGATACCGGTTGAAATAGCACATAATCGCTAACGACAACCCCACTGACACAATGATATCGTATGTACGATTGTCCAAGAGATAAATATTGCACAATTTACCTAACCACATCTATATCCATATATATATATATAAGACCGTGCGTCTGTTTTGATAAATAAGTTATTACAACGCGTAAATAAGTAATTTCGTACTCACGTAGATCTCTATGGGTTCTGTAAGGGGACCACGTATCGAGAGTTCTTCTTTCTGATTTTGGGGATGAGAATAAACGATCAGTGCTCCTGCGCAATTGTAATCACCGTCTCTCCCTTCCGTACTACAATGAGAAAATACACATGATAGAAAAAAGGTTAAAAAAACCCCCATCAAACCAAAGTGAACACGATGGTTTAAGATTGCTTCAAGCCTCCATTTTCAACCAGAATTTTTTACAGTTGAATTTTCGTTACTTCGCAGTTTCATAAAAATCCAAAATATTAAGGGGTGTTGCAAATATTGTCTTCGAATAAGAATAACGTAAAAAAATTGTTTACACATTCTTTCCACAGTATTATTTTTCTTGATTATTGTGGAATTTTAAAAAATGTTGTCTTCACTTTGAGTTAAAGAGTCGATTTTTTTTAATCCTGAAAATAGGTTCAAAATCGGCAGTTCTTGGCATGTTTCTCAAGCTTGAGTTTCCACGTAATCGATGAAGGAACAATTTCGAGGATAAAACATATTTTTAAACGCAAAAAGAGAAGCTTTATACGATGAAAAAATACACATTTAATAATTCGATGAAGAACCTTTTGTTTAATCGACTCATTTATAACTTGTTAGAACTGTTGTCGTTGAAAATCGATTTGGTAAAACCTTAAATATAACTGGACTTTTTAAGATCATGTTGAATAACTAAATACCAAAATTCATATCGAATATAATGTTCAGTTAAAAACATATGTCAAACGGCATTTTGAAGGGGAGGAATTCAGCTTCATTCTGCTTTTTCTGAAAATTCTCCACGACTTTTTCTACGACCAGTACGTCATTTTGAATATGACCATTTTTCGCCTTTTCTTTTCTTTTACTGAACATTATATCGTTAGGGTACTAAAAAAAACTCTCTTTAATTTTTCTTTTCAGTATTGCTTACTCGTCTGCGTTAAGACAGTAATTCCTGCTTGACACAGACTTCACAGCCAGGATATTATCACTACCGCCCTTTTCCATTACGCTAATGCTTCGAGCTCCTTTCGGTATGGTGACGATTTTTTGATAACCTGAACGAAAATGGATTACACATTTTTTTTAAATCGCATTTTGACCAGAAAGTGCATTTGTTAAAATTCTCATTTACTTGACAGTCCCGATTTCGTAAAAAGGCCCTCCACGGGAGAACATGTAGTACCGTCACCCCTACAAACTCCGCACTTGTCCTCTATCGCGGTAGAATCGATGACCAAATCACAGCCAACTTTCTGTAACGTTTTCCATTAATCAAGCAAACAATAATGCGTTCTCTCACTGTGACGATGGTGGCCCACTTTCGTAAAAGCTTCGATCGTCGAGCAAACACAAACAAAAAATTCCCAACCCTCTGTTGTGCATCTTTCGCATTACAGGCCCGCTTAATCCTACTTTCGAATCACTCACCCTCAGTAAAACGTTTTTACGTTCCAACTTTGTGAAAGCAAAAGTTAGTGGCGTAAAAAGAAATTGCAGTGTACGAAGCTTCGGTGAAAAAAAGGTGCAAAAATGAATTTAGAAAAAATGTGATCAATGGCTTTCGACATGTATAGTTTTAAAATCTGCTCCATCGATTGCAACGAAAGTTTCTACTTTTTTTTCCATTTTCATATTTTATCAGTCATATTTGATTTTTTTTTTATTTCTGCAGATTGTGTATGTAACGTTGCGAGAATGGCCCAAAAAAACTTTCTTTCCATTTTCTTTCCGACGGCTTAAACCTCACTATCAAGAAAGCGCATCAGTTCGTTCTAAATTCAATAGTAATGAGCAAAATTTTACGATTTCTATTCTACTCATCGTGTAATGCTGTGAAAAGTGAATGAAATAATTAAGACCTTACCCTGCAAACACCACCAATACACATATTGTTTGTGCCACCTTGGCACGGTGTTGAGTCCTCAACCGTTGGCTTAAACTTGGTAAAAGTATTCTTTTCGTTGACGCAGTAAAGAGCACAAGGTTCAAGGTCCTCACCAAAAAAGGGTTCCCATTTATGCAAGCCTTGATCGCTACCAACTGGTTGGTTGTTGAATGCCGCGCATTGTTCAGCACGAAATCCAGGTTTCCTAGAATCACAGGGCTTTGGGAAGAAATGCAATCGTGATACATCAAAATATTAAATTCATGAATAATTTTATCGCTCATAAAAAAAAACCTGCTAGGGTGGACCATTTCCACCCTGCTGAATGTACTCAATTTATGCACTTCAAATAAAATTCGCAATGAATTTTAATTCGTAGATTTAACCAAAAAATTCCATACATTTGAAATCAACGATATTGGAAAAAATTGAAAATGTTGGAGAAAATAAATTCCATGACGTTCTTGATAAAATCAATAAAAAAAAAAAATACGTCAATAAGTGAGAAAAATGTAGAAATGTAAAAACATCGTTTTCTTGATTAAACGTAATAAGAAAAATTGCAATTTCAAGATCTTTCATAACTAAGAGCAATCTCTCGGAAGGATATTTAGATTAAAGATAAAATAGATCATCCTAGTATGCGATCACTTATATCTCAAGATTATACCGTCGGATTACAGGTCTCATATCTTTTTCTCTCGCCGATGCAATATCTACCACCATTCGACGGCATCGGGTTGTTGCATTCTCTTTCCGCCATTTTAATTCCGAGACCGCAAGTTCTCGAGCACTCACTCAGCGGTCCCCATCGACCCCAGCCACCATTTACAGCAGATGGACGAGAACCCATATCGACACACTTCATATTGATGCACCACTGTTGAAGTAATCGTACGAATAAAAAATAATGGGAAAGAAAGCATGCATTTTTTATATTAAACATTTTTGGAAGTGTATCCAAGCTGAAAAAAATAATTAACGTAAGAATTTTGATATGTAACAAAACACTCCTTTTTCTACAAAAAGGTAATGGTCGAAAGGAACAAAGCTTACTCAATCAATTTTAGATCGAAGTGGCGAATGATACAAATTTGATAAATGAGAACGAAAAGCCATGACAAACCTTTTTCTCGCCACATTTCGTACCGTCAGCTGGTGGATCGCCTTTAGAAAAACATACTGTTCCATTTGTACAGAACAGCGTAGTACAAATGACATCCTATAAGGAATTTATAGAATGAATAGATGGAAAAAATTATAAAATCAAACTTAGCCTGACATTTACAATGAAAATGATCGTGATGGACCGGAGCATGGGATTTATTGACAATTATAAAGTTTTTTTGGTTTAATATGTATAAAAATATAAGTAAAATACTAAGTTTTTACAGTGAGGCGTGAGATAACTGTACGAGAATTTTTGCCATGACACTTCTCAAAAATGATTCACGATGAAAATTCAATTATAAACTCGATTTATTTTTTTCAAATATTTTATAAATGTTCTTTATAAATTTGACTCGTACCATAGAATTTTTTATATGTTCGAAATATTTGACTGGACTTGAAAAAAAGTAATCAGTGAAAGTTATTGGATACCCAACCAGATTTTATTTGTAATGAAATTTAAATTTAGTTCAATGATATTTTTCTAAAAATTCGTTTTGTCCCCTCGTTCCTACGATTTTCATAGTAGCTTTTTGTATTAAAAATAAAGAATTAAAGAAACAACGAACCTGACCCATGTCACAATAACTCGCTTTAGGTCTGCGAAAACTGCACTGAGCGTTGCGATCGTACATGGCACCGGCTAACATGTTAGGGTAACGATATTTCTCTTGTGGATTTCGTGGATTATTATTGAGACAATTTCCAAGACCACTCCTATGAATATCGCTCATTAAAATTATATGTCATTCATAATTAAGTGGGTGATATTATGATCAAGATTTCATTAATTCGTTACTCGAGATAGGCCGTGATGAGTTTTTTACTACAAGTTGACCATTTGATGGTATGAAGGGCGACAACGGGAGACATCAAGTAGTAACTTTTATCTCTGTCATTCTGATAATGACATCCAGTTTCTTCAACCGAGTCATGAGCACAGCCCATTCTTTATGATGTCAGATAAGATGTGTTTATATATTAATTATTTATTACTATTGTAGATGGAAATAATTTTTGAAGAATTTTTTGATCTTTTGAAATAGAACGACAGAGATTGGTGAATTTCAACTAATGATCTCAAATTTAAAAAAATACGATTTGATAAAAACTTATCCAAATAATTTATTTTATGGTTATACTTATCGTTTTGTTTGTTTTTAAAATATATTTTTATACAAATTTTACTAAACGAAAACCGTTCGAGAATGAGTTGCGAAAAGAGTGACGTACATATGGCCAATTTCGTGAGCTACGACAATACCAAGAAGCAAACCGCCATCCTCATTAATAGAAGCAGCGTGTGTAGGATCACAGGCGGCTGCGAGGAAGGCAAGACCGGTAAGAGCGCAGGAAGTCTCCTCCGAGCAAATGTCATGTCTGAAAGAAAATTAATATTCATTATGCTATGAAAATTATAAACAGTGAAGGGTGGGGGAAAAATTTTCGAATGACGAAATTTCGAACAGCTAAAATAGCGAATTTTAACATACAGTTATCGATATATATATATATATAATTGTATGTTAAAATTCGCTATTTTAGCTGTTCGAAATTTCGTCATTCGAAAATTTTACCCCCACCCACAGTGAAATTTGTACAGTTGAAATGTGAATTTTTTATGCTGATTTTAGCTAATACAAAAATGGAGCAAATTTGTTGGGTTCCTTTGAGAAACCTACCGACAAAATCAGTAAGTAAAATGCAAGTTTATTTCACCAATAAGCAATTAATGGTAATAGAATTCATTTATGATGCATTTCAATAATTCCAATTTCAACTGCATTAAGAATAATGCACTTTTCAAAAGGATACCTCGTTATTAGAAGTGCTACATCGAAGTGATTTGGATGTTTGGGATCTTTGGGATTCAATTTTTCAGCCCATGCGGCAAAACTATCCAAAGTTTTTTCAGCTTCTGGAGTGATATTCAAATCGATCTACAATGATATTGAATATCTGATATATTAGTCCTAGAATTATACATCTGTCAATCAATTATTGTTTTAACTATTTCGATTTAACGGGACAGACCTAGTTGGAACGTCAAAAAAAAGGCCTTTTTTCCGATTTTTTTTTGGTCAAACGATAAAATAATTCACAACAAAAGTTCTTCCGTTTAAAAGATACATATGTAATGTATATGTTGCAATTTTTTCAACGCAATACATATCGAAATAAGCTGGTGACCGTCAATTGCCGAGGACGCTGCAAAAAAAAACACGGTTTGCGGTGATCAAGCTCACGCTGCAACGGCTCATCTGAAACAAAAAAAACGGAGGGGATTTTTAGTTAATGATATAATGCTCCGGTTGAACGAAGGGTTTTGAAAAATTTCCATTTTTCACAAAATGGCGGCCGTTAAAAGTCAAAAGTGTTTTTTTGACCAAAATATCAGTTCCATTTTTTGCTATTAAAAATAAAAATAATTATCCAAAAAAAAAATCCTTCGTTCATATGGAGGACTACCATGTATAGAAGAAGTGATATAAATTTCAACCCGATCGGTAAAGCCGTTCTCGAGCTACAGTGATCACCGACTTCAAAAACATGGTTTCGAGAAAAACGCACTTGAAGTCCGCTACCTGCTTACCTATGGCTCAGACACGACGTGCTACAAAGTCTTGTATTTCGGCGAATAATGGTCCGATTTACATTTACCTGGGCGGAAAATGTTCGTAAGAGATTCTACTTTTTGAAAATGAAATAAATAAAAAATCGATTTTTCGAAAATTCTAACTAGGTCTGTCCCGTTAAGTAATTCTTTAAGCTTTAAGGCAACGGTTCGTTACCTCGTCTTTCTCCATTTCGAGGTAAATAATACGAACAACAACAACATCAACTTGATTACCGCAGCTCGAATCATGCCAGAAATCGGCGACCATGTTCATGATGGTCATGATGTATTTTTCGTAATCGGTATTTTTGTGATAATCAAGAAAACGGCGATCGCAAATAACTGCAGTTTCGATGTAACGGTGAATACTGTGTGTGGCGGAAGTTTTTGATGATCCGGCACGTTTCGAGAGTCCGATCGATGTGGAATTATTAACCGGTTGCGTTTCCGCTTTGTCGACAAGCAGTTGCTGTCTTTTGGCGAGTTGTTCGGCCCACGCTGCCTCCCAGTTGCCTGTAGGGACCATGCGGTCGTTTTGTAAACGTATAAACAGTGACGAAGCAACGTATGTGAGAAAACCTTAAAAGCCAATAAACATGAGCTTTGTCACAATGACAAAGCTTCAGTCTATCAACAGTTCTGGGTTTCGATTTCTCTTATTTTCTATAATTCACTCTAAACAGAACGAATTATTGAGTAAATTTTAAACTGAAATATGAAATTCAGGCAAAAATTACCGTGATACACTGGAACGTGAGGACAAGTGGAATAATTATTTGCATTAATAATTATGCCCCTTTTTTTAGCTCACATGTAAAAAAACCACGTGCGGTATGTAATTTTTACCATTCAGCATGAAGTAGCTTTGCAAGGAACTTTAGTGGTGACACTCAAGAAAAAGAATGTGATGTTCAGTAAAAATATGCAATTCATATTGAAAGTTTTATTTAAAATAGAACTTGATTGGTTAATTTTTATTATACGAACTGCATGATAAATTTTCATTGTAATACCATCCAATTTTTTAATTGATTTTCATCATATTTACTGAATGAGCAAATTAACTTCGGGATATTTGATACTGAACGAGATATTTCATTACATTTCGACTGAAATTAAACTTTTCTTTAAAAATAAACTCAAGAATTTTGTGTTGTCTCTTGGTTCCTATCAGTTTCACCATAAGTTTTCGACTATAATTCTCAGTATATTAAAATCATCGAATCATTTAACTGGAAGTTCCACAGAATCGTTTTGAGCCATCAACAGTTGAACCATCGATCTCATGAGGTGTTTCTCGAGGGTACGCAATGTGAACATGTCGTCCATCCGATTCTGGCTGTGAGTCATCAACCGGTTCAATAAAGTATCGTCCATCGTTAGTCTGAACGTATCCAGCCTGGACGATCAAATGAACTTGATTTAAAGGGCAAAAAATCGAATAATTTTTAAAGCACCTGATCCGATGCTACCATCAACCCAGTGACATATATCATAATCAACAATTGCATGTCTGTTTACGCATTTATAAGCACGTTTCATGTTTTGTTCAGTTTAGGCAGTGAGATGATATTAGTACAGTCAAATATTACGATGTTTGCTATATTCGATGGTAGAAATTATTCGAATCGTACAAATTTTTTTTCCAACATAGTCACTTTCATCCTGAATAAATTTACTTATAATTACAAATGAAAAATACATTAAAATTATCAAAAGCTTACCTTCAGTTGATGGAATATTTGCAAAGCAAACGAATTGGTCATTGAATAAAGTAATTATGTACTTAGTAAGTAAACTGTTTGTTCTGTAACCTTTAACTATTTTAATAACACATTATTTTCATCTAGAATAAGAAAATCATGAAGCGTGGTATTAAAAAACGATTGATCAAGATGATCTTGAGATACGAGATTAGGAAAAGAAAATGAGACAATTTGTTGTAAGAGATCAAAGTATCGACTGACCACTCCATCGCAAAGGGATAAAGCAGCACGAGAATTGGAATGACCTCTAACGTGTCCCCTATAATGGCATTGATCATCCGCCGCTCTAGCGAATCGCAATCCTTCACTGAGACTTCTTTTGATACCAGGGCCACGTGTCTCAATCACCATGTCGGGTGAGATAAATTCGTGATAAGGAGTTAATTCGACATGGTGATTGATCCCATTGAAAGGTAACATCAGATGGACTGTTTCAGCCTCACGATCCGATGATCTTTTGCCTCTCTCATTCATCTCATGATGATTGTAATATTTTGGCAATTGGTAGGTACTGAATTTTCCATCTTCGGTGACATGACGTGGTACGAGAAAATCAGGCTCGTGTATGTCACGTGTATATCTGCCGTGTACGTTTGGAAAAGCAGACTTATGAGTAAACATTGGATTTTTAAGAAATAGACAATTATTTAAATAAATTTAGCTCAACTAAACTTATTTTTTTCAATTTCCTTCGAGACGAAATCATCTGGACAGTTACTTGATGAATTTCCAACTTCGTATGAAGTAAAAATTAGACTTTTGTGAAATGGAGAATGTTTTAATAAATTTGGTCATAATTATTTGTTTTTGTCCTCAAGTATTTATAATTATTTTGTACACAACAATGTTTGAAGGAACTGCAAATTTGAAGGAATTTTTATACACAGAAACCAAAATGGCTGGAGGGAAGATCCTGAGAGAAAATCGTGGAACCAATTAAATGATAAATTCCTAACGGTAATTAAATATTCGCAAAGTTAAGGGCCTTTGCATATCGTTAAGCAGTAAAATTTCTTGTGCTGAACTCGCAAATTCTCGTTGTTTTTATCTTCTTGTTGCTCTCATTGCTCGAAACTTGGAAAACCTTGTGTATACGCGTTTCAACTTTTGTGGTAAATTGTTTAGAGCGGGTTTGCAAGTGCTCGATGTAAATTTAATGAATGCCCGCTTTGGAATTAACAACTCGTGCATGGACGCAAGCAGGAGATACGGAAGAAGGAGACGAAGAAGAAGGAAATGTGTTCTGTGTGTACGTGAACGAAGTTGCTACGAAAGTGCAAGTTTCGAAATGTTTTACTACGGAAAAAAATCTCTTCGGGAAACTAGTAAAGCTAATTCCACGATACCCTTTAAATATAGATGATTATACCTTGTAATGTTTCTCTAAAAAATGTGGGTTTGTGTGAGCAATGAAAAAAAAAAAACATTTTTGAAACTTTCTAAATCGTTGCTTTAGAAATCAAAGGAATTGGTAAAAAAAAAGTCTGCTTGCGACTGTCGTTATTAACGAGCAATTGAATCAGAGCAATTCGTCAAAATAATTTGATTTTGATCGATTAAATATGTTACAACGTTACATTAAGTGAAGATAATACTTTCTTCCATGATATAAATAAATAGAAAAAAGTTAGGAGAATTCAAGTTTGGTTACACAAAAAGGTTTGGATCAACGTTGTTTTTTTATAAATCTCAGATTTACTTACCGACCGTGGAACACGCTACCAGGATTTTTAGTATATTTGTCAAGTATGTTGGACGCTCTTACGAGAGTCACGAGACTGTAGAGCAACAAATAAACTAATTTATCAGACATAACCTCAAGAAGAATCGACAAATTTCTGATTGAATCTGAAGTAAATGTCAAATTGACATATTCTATCATCAATTTAGGATTCACTTCGAAGAATTGTCATTTGTTTTATTTAAACATATGTGAAAGGGTGGTTCGATCCATAAATATCCAGATAGGAATGTTTCATCAAAGACTCACTCTTTCTGAACTTGAAAATGAGAACGAAAGTCCAAAATCCTACTTTTTAGAGTTTTTTTTAGAGGAAACGTGGAAAATGCATGCAATTTTATGCCTCATTTAGCATACGAAAAATATAACGCAGCAAAAGCATGTTCCATCCTAATACAATTGAAGTTCCAATACATTTGATTAAACTTTCAAAGTTTTTAATCAATCAGACGCGATTAAAATATATTATTCGACGTACATTATTATTCAGGAATTTCGATAAATACATAAAAAATGTATCTTCAACTTAAGAATGTAGTCTCGTCTGGTACTGTCGAAAAAAAAGAGGAAATTGTACTTCTTCATCAAGATGGACCGCACTGCAAATATATTTATAAACTCAAATGAATAGCAAATTTTCCAGACGCTTGACTTGTTGCACTTAATTCAATGGGCAAATGGTGTATTCACGGAATACGGAATATCGAATGGACAGAACATACAAAAAAATGAAGAAACCACTTTTTTTTTCGTGGTAGAGGTGAAAACATTGAAAACACTGTCGAAATAATGAGGTGGGAATGGTGAAGTCAGTTGTTTAAAACCTGCTGTTGGGCAAGTTAATTTGACAACGAAAATAGTGAATAATTCGTGCGTCGAATGTTCAATGACCCGCGGGAACGAAATTTGTCGAACACACGTTGTGCATTCAATTCGTTGCATGAAAACGTGAGTAAATAATTCGCAATTCATTTATGTATAAAAGAGGCTGGGGCAAAATGGTACAAAGGGCAAAATAATTTGACACGTTGAAAAAAAGTAATTTTCTTTTGTCACTTGTCAAAAATTGATTTTGTTTATTCCACTAATTCTACCGTGCTAATAATCAAATGCCCTTCATTTAATTAATTCAGCTAGGATTGCCAGAAAAACTGAAATAATCCATTTTTTCCGGTCTGCATTTAGCAGTGTCTTTTACCCACTGACCAACAGGTTTAGTTGGAAACTAAAGCACGCACTCGTCGAACATATGATGCATTTAAAACAGTAGAATGTTGAAAATAAATTTAGAAAAACAAAGTTTTACATGTTTGCCTCATTTTCGAAGTGTCCCATTTTGGCCCAGTTTGTCATTTCGACCTGGTATCTTTTATGCATAATTATGTACACGCATATATAGAAATGGTTATGAATGAAAAATTGGCTGATTAATATCAGCTCAACTGATACTCATTATACCGTCCAGATAAAATTTAAATGCCTATAAATGTAAACGACCAACGAGGAAACTATGTATGTCCATAAAAATCACAATAAGTAATAGATCGCACGTGCATTAATGCATTGGATGAAAAAAAGTTAAGAGTCCATACGAATCATTTGTCAAACATGTGGAAAATGTGCACGAATCATAATCACATTCAAAATTCAATTTTTATAGCATTGATAAATTAATGCTCAAAGATATCAGCACAAAAGAAACATAGAGAAAGACAAAATTATAAGAAATAAAATCGATTATAATTATGAGTTGATACGATCTCTTTTGCACTTTTTCTCAAATTTAGAAGCTCTTTTTTCATCCTCTGGAGTAGCTTTCCGAGTACACACCATTATTTTTTAGCCCTTTCTTTGTAATGAAGCGGTAGAAGTATAAATTCATTAGAATTAATTGAACTTTTTTAAGGACTAAGAATAAAAAAAAGAGAAACTATCTTTAATTCAGTATCAAAAAAGGTATTAAGAGAATAATTCCAGAATATTGAAAAACTAATTTCGTGGTTCGACATTTTATTTATTCGATAACCCTTAATGATTTAGACAAAATTTATAAGAAGATTGACATTGACGGAGAAAAATGAATAACGAGAAAAGAACCAGGAACAAACAGCGAAAAAGATAAAGAGGAACACAGGAGGCACGTAAATGAAATCGTTGCTGCTGGATGATTCCATTTGCTTCTCTGGCGTAGACAAATGATTTAATTCTCGGACAGCGCATAGAACGGCGCTCACGTACGGTATACGTAATAGTGCAGCTAAAACGTTTTGTACCCATCCCTGTCTCTCTCCTCTCTCTCTCTCTCTCTCTCTCTCTCTCTCTCTGTCTGTCTCACTTTTTGCCACTCAATCTACCCGTTCTTTTTCTCTCTTGGGGCAAAAGCACAGCGATTTTGAACGATTCAGTCTAGCAAGCACGAACGACTCCCTCGAGACGATAAAACCGTAAAGTCAAAATGTAAAATTGCAGGAGCGAAATATTCAAGAATTATAGAGCTGCCGAAAAAAGTCCCATTTAGAAAATCTTTTAATGAAAGCAAATTATTAAAAATAAACTTGAAAAACTATCGGAATGTATTAATTTCCCTCCATCATTCGTTGTTTATGGAAAATTGTCCAAAAATGTGAACAATTTTTCTTTACGAGTACGAATAAAAAATCTGTTGATTAAGAGTGAATTTTTATCATCGTCCAAATTTATCATTTTGTCACCAAAATTTCCGTTTTACGGAGTTTTTTAACGAATATGAATATCAAACTCCCGAAATAATATCATTTTTTTCATCTTCAAAATTTGTTCGTTTTTTTTTGCCGTTTACCGTTTATAACATTATGAAAAAAGTTCGTTTTAAGAATATTTTTAACGTGTACAAAAGTATAACCTCATAAACCTGAAACATGTTGATGTTTTCTATCTTTAAACAATGTTTCTTTTTCATTTATATTTTTTTAGGAAAAAAGTAAAAGGAATCTTCATCCCTTTTTAAGAGTTTGTCTCTAAAAACATCAATTATGGTGTTCTTTCGATATTTTATTAATTTTTCAGTCCCCAAGTCGACTTTTTTACAAATAAATATAGTTATAGCCAAGATAATTGAATATAATTATTTAAATAGTTAAATGTGAAGTGTCATGTCCAAGAGAGTCTCTAAGTAATGGCCAATTATTATTTCATACTAGATGCACCCTGAGAAAGCGAATAATAGAGTAAATATTTCCATGAATATATACCATTTTTTGACTATCTCCATTTACTCGAAAATATATAGAAAGCTAAATAAAAAATTATGTTTCTATCTTTTTGTGAAAAGACGAACTACGATGGCATATAAATCTGAACGAAAAAACAACTTCAATTTACCTGTATCACTGGTTCATAAAAAAAAAGACGTAGTCAACATTATTTCACGTACGAAATTATCCACGTTACGTATATTCGTTTCTTCAACCCTTGGTACTGTTATATTATAACTATATTCTATATATAATACAAGAACGCTCGCCTCGTAATCCTCAAAGTTATGTATTTATGGCTCATAAATAACAGATTTAGTTCTGAATCTCGCCACAGTCGAGAACGAGGTAAAAGAGACGACGTTGCGAAAAAAGTCTGCACAAAAAATCTATTGAGCTTGATTATATCTTGGTTTTCAAGTCTATTAAACGAATTATATTTATAAAAAAGTAATTATTTTCGTTTAATCATTGATTCAATTGACTGTTCAATGAAAAAATTAACCACAAACTAATTAAAACTAAAGTCATTTTTATCGGGATTTTAACTCACTAAAATTCTCTACTTTCCGAGTCAAGAAAAAATCATAATACGAATTTTGACATGTGTTTCTGAATACACATAAAATTTTACATCAATACTGATTTATGATTGTATGAAAGTCAATACTAAAACATTTATTCGTTCCCACGTAACGAACCGTCAGAATTTTTTCCATACTCATGTGATTACTCGAGAAAACTCGTTCCTGTACTTTTTACGTTGCATAGCTTCGTGCAAATAGAACCTTTTGAGAAATCGCTTGGAGCATCATTAGATGGATGAAATGAGCATATCTGCAGTTAAGCGTGAACTAGTTGAGTGGACATTAAATTTTATCGAAATATATTCGTGCAATACTTCTCATACACATTCGAGACAGAATAAATTTATGTTAGCCGTTAAGATTGCAACAAAGTCGATAGACATTACGAGAATAACGATCGAAAGAACCGATCCTAAGAGTCTAAAAAGAAGATCGAACGCCGAAGACTTTTGAAGGAAGAGAACATTTAAAATTTAACAGGTGAAATTACGAATGGTAAATGGGAAAATAAAGATAATAAGGAGCACCTGGCATATTTTAGAATAAGTATATTCGTATATTTATATATGTGTTTATAATATGGGAACTTATATATTAGAGTAGATTTCTGCTTCCTACGAACAGGTCCGCGTGGGACGTCCAACCGATTTTAGAGAAATGAGAACACGACCTTCGTAATTTGTCCACGGTTTCCGTCCAATGAGCCCCACACAATCGGCATGTTCAATAGAAAAAGAGAGAGAATCGAGAAAAAAAATATCATCGGCGTATGTAATTGCACGATTTTTATTTTAGTCTCAAGACGACTAAAATCTAAGTCTGTGCTCATTCACCGAGTGATAGTAAATTTCTTGTAATAACAAATCGTGCATAAATGGAATAAGCAGTCTGAAGTTAAAATGAAAACAACAGACTCCTCTTAATCATCATAAGAATTGATTTTTATTTTAAAAAAACTATAAATTCTATAGATTTCAATGGAAACATGATTTTTTTCGCCGGAAGTGAAAAAACATGGTAATTTGTAATCGTGGATGCATTTCGTTCTGCGTTGAATGCGATTTTATTGTTTATTAAATTATTTTCAATCGAATTTATGAGTCTGAGTGTTTTTTAGTGAAGGAAGATATTTAATCTTCCACAAAGGAAAATATTTTACCGTTCTTTCAGAGAATTTATTTTTAGAATTTCTTCTTATTCGAACTGCAAAGTTTGCGATTTCTACTTTCGTACAGTAAAGCAAAATTTGTCATTACCTGACAAATTTTTTATCAACCATTGAGAATTCTCTGTTTGATCCGAAGTTGATCAATTACCGAGTCAATAAATGTATCACTATGGGGATTTGTTGTAAGTACCTTCACAGGTCTTCGCGTGTATACAACCCAGAGGAAACTTGTCCGCGTGGGACGTCCGTCTGATTTTGGAGTGACTCCGATCTCTCTCGGTTATGTCGCAGCGAGGAACCCTCTCCGCGGGATCCTCGAGACTGGATTTGCCTCTCTTATCTTACTCTTATACTCCTTGAGGCTCTCTTCCTCTTTCTCTTTTTCTTTCTTTCTCACTTTAAGTCATTCGCTCTTTTCGTCATGTAAAAACTACATTTTTATCTCACTCGAGACGCTCTGAACAAGCTTTTTACTGTACTCTTCTTTCATAATTCTATGTCCACTCTATCCTCACCCAAAAAAAAAATCTGCTTGGTTTAAATTCATTTCAATATGAAGAAAAAGTCAAATAACAAAAAATAATACTGCAACATTTGAACATTAACTATTTTATTTAGACAGTCAATGCTCAATTGTTTCAAATCACTTTCTTGAAATTGGATCTGGAGGGATCTTGGAAGGGAGAAACATTCTCCTTCGTCAGTCAAAGTATTTCTATTTTTGAAAAAAATTATCGAAATAAATGATGCGCCATATTCTTCGCGTTTTTTAATATTAAAAAACGAAGAATATGGCGCATCATTCATTTCGATAATTTTTTATTTATTTCGATAATCTTTCAGATTTTTCTAAAAATTTTATTTCATAGCCCACTGTGGAGAAAAAGTAAAAAAAAAGTGACTAAAAAAGAGATTTTTCGATTATGTTAACATAAATTGACAGTTTAAGGATAAATTGACTGGTTTTGAGATCCAATTAAGCAGTTTAACAAAATATTATAGAAATTTTTTTTTTATATTTTGGCTACATTACAAAAACAGCTGTACTTTCTTTACATATTTGGAGTTAAGACTTCAATTAGTGCTCATTCGACTCGTATTTAAATCCTCTTCAAAATAGCAGTTTATTTATCTTCATTTTTCGATTTTTCGTGAATTTTTAAAGCTGACGATCGATTTTCGCCTATTTTTTTATACAGCGTTTGCATTTTATTTTCTTTTACCGATTTCGAGGACGATTTTGGCTAGGACCGATTGAGATGTCGGGATGCATTCGAAGCCATCCTTGAGGTCTTAAATTCCTGTATCTTAATTGGTACATAATTGACAATTATTATGGCGATTCGAATTTTAGAAATTCTTGCATTTTCGAAAAACCTTCCGAAAAATCGGTTTGGAGGAAAGGAATATTTTTCTCTCACATTCAAAATGCTACTATTTTCTAAAAAATAAAAAAAATCAGCAATAAACCTTACGCCATTCTTCTCGTACCTTGATCAATTTTTTAGAGGATTCATAAAAAAAAAAAAAAATGTTCAACCGACGACGATCGGATTTTATCGGCACCTTTACAAGCCTACCAAAAAAAGCCTACCCATAGGAATCTCTACCGCTTGATCTCTACCAAAAAAATGTCAACCAACAAAAAAACACTATCAAAGCCTAAAATTACCAAGATTTGTTCACTACCATGGTCATACTCTACCAATGAAGAATTACTAGCGTAATATAACTATATATTACACTGTATATAGATATATACGGTAGTAATTCTTCGTTGGTAGAGTTACGAATATGGTAGTGAATAAACCTTGGTAGTTTTAGCCTTGAATAGTGTTCTTTTGTTGGTTGACATTTCTTTGGTAGAGATCGAGCGGTAGAGATTCTTACGAGTAGGCTTTTTTTTTGGTAGGGTTGTAAAGGTGCCATTTTATCAAGTTTTCTCGTGAAAATACACAATAAGGTCCCTGAAATCCTAGTCACTGAATACCTTCGATTGATTGTCAAGTGAGAGCTGGGAAGAATTATGTATATTAAAAAACATTGCTTCCCATTTTGTCTGCTAATCCATTCTTCATTTCTCTATTCTTAAATAACTTTATGGCTAAATTTCTCTATTCTGACACAACTCTATTCTTAAATATCTCTAATCTATAGTCATGCTACAACTCTATTCGTCATTTCTCTATGCTTAAATGTCTATAAGCAAAAATTTGTATTCTGACACATCTCTATTCCTAAATATGATCATTCTTAAATAATTCTGTGGCTAATTAACTGTGTTCTTATAAAATCTTATTCTTAAGGTAGTTCCCCTGCGACAAACTCAACCAAAAGTTACATACCGTATGTGCGTTACATATGTGTGCAAAGGGTTGATAATTCGTAGTAAATAAATTTAAAAAGCACACAATATTGACTCGGTACCAATAGATAATACGACAGATATCATCTACTGTCGTAAAATTTATTCTATAAGTGTTTTTGATCTGACATTGGGAGTAAACTTTTTGCCGGAACTGTGCGGGCTATGCCCCAATACACAAAAAAGGTTACATCTCTCGCGCTCGCGCTCGTTTGTTTGTAGAATATGTCGTATAAGGCCAAAATCGTAGTACTTCTCGAGGTTATATCTTTTAAACTAGATGGTAAATCATCTTCATGTTTTTTCACAATATTCGTGATATCCTGCTCTTGCTCCTCCTCGTTTTTCATCAATTTCTTGATTTTAGTTCTGATGGTAGAATTAATAACGTACTGTTTGCCCATGCATGGCCCATATGTTACGTGTTAATCGAGCCAACTTCAAGTATAAATATCTCGGGTTCGGGATGGTAAAACTTGTTAAAATTGCACAGATTTTTCAACAACGTATTAAATAACACGTATGCCAAATTTCAACCATTTATTAATTCAACGATCCTGTGGGGGAACTACCTTAAATATGTATGCTCGAAAATATGTCTACTCCAAAATATCTCAATTCTGTAATTTTTATACTCTAAAATATGTCGTATCGGAATCATTTCTATTCCGATACATCTTCATTCTTAATTAATTAAACAAACTCTCTATGGCACAATATCTCTATTCTTTTTTATCTCTATTCTGAAAGATCTCAATTCCTACACATCTCTGTTCCAAAATATCTCTCTTTCAACATTTCTCTATTCGTGCACATCACGATTCGTGCAAAAACAATTGAAAATCGAATATTACCGAGCACTCTGATTTTCAATTATTTTTGCACGAAAAAAGATGTGGCGGTATAGAGGAATGTCGAAAGAGAGATATTTTGGAACAGAGATGTGTAGGAATTGAGATCTTTCAGAATAGAGATATAAAATAATAGAGATATTTTGCCATAGAGAGTTTTTTTAATTAATTAAAAATAGAGATGTATCAAAATAGAGATATAAAAAATTCAGAATAGAGATATAAAGGAATAGAAATATTTTGGCATAGAGTTTTTTTAATTCATTAAGAATAGAGATGTATCGGAATAGAAATGATTCTGATACGACATATTTTAGAGTATAGAAAATTCAGAATTGAGATATTTTGGAGTAGACACATTTTCGAGCATACATATTTAAGAACAAGGTTTTATAAGAACACAGTTAATTAGCCGCAGAGCTATTTAATAATGGACATATTTAGGAATAGAGAAGTGACAGAATACAAATGTTTGCCCATAGAGTTATTTACGAATGGAGAAATGAAGAATAGACTTGTAGTATTGTCTTAATTTCGTAATAACGAGCTCCTGTATCTCGCGCTATTATATAATCCGAACAGCCTGATCAAATCCAATATAAATCGTTCGAAGATTTATTTTCGACCCTTTTTACCGTCGGAATGCTAACAATACTAAACATGAAAATATCACTGATTTACTGGATTGGCACAGTGTACATTTGTACTTAGTTAGTTTTGACTTGATCGATCTTTAGAATATCGATTTTTTAAATATGATTGGAAACAACGGGGTTGGTGAAGTCTATACCAAATTGGTTTATGCGGCAGATGTTCAAAGCCGCCGTTTTGCCTTCACATAGTCGAGCAATTGTGCATTGGCACATGAAACTAGAAAATATTCTGTTGAGCGATACATTAACAAATCCGATCATGAAATTAGCTGAATTCGGAGCTGCGACGTATGAAACATTGAAAACACTGCGATGACCTTCCACTTGCGACAGGCCAGCATTTGGGTATTGGAAATAAAAAAATCTTAAATCATACACTTATATCATAGACATATGGAGTCTTTACTTAACGTTGATGGGATCTTTGGTAATCAAAACACGATTGAAACAGGATTACGGAGAAAAGTGTGATTGGAGGGTTTGGGAGTTAGTGTTGTCAACAGTCCGAAGTCATAAGGTGTTAAAGGTGTCAAAATGAACCTTGAAGCAATTTTTATTGAATTTATGGATTTGTGTAGGTCGCCTGGTGACGAGAGTGACAGGGGCTCGTTGCCACCTGTCGGCAGGTAGTGGGAACTTGGATTCTTTTTACATTTCACATGCATATAGACAGTTGACACTTCAATATGTTAACCAAACGGGACCAAAACCATTCCACAATGTCAATGTCTCCTTTCCTCTCACTCTTAACACCGCAAATACGAAGGAAGCATCGCATAGAAAGAAATAAAATGCAAAACGAGCGAGAGAGTGAATATTTCGAGTGTCGAAGTGGAAGTAGTGAAGTTGACACATGGGAACGAACGATGCTGACATAAGGAAACGTAACATAAGGGAGCGTCGACTGTATTTTTCATTAAAGTAGCATTCCAAAGTTTGGTGAAAGAGAGTAACGTGCAACAATTATCAAACTAATTATTTCTCTTTGATAAAGATGACAAGAGCTCGCTAATTATACAGATACAGTGGAAAAGAAACTCACGAGAAGGAAGCAAATAAAAATTAGAGATAACGAGTGTTGTTGAGTGTTACAAAACGAGTGAGAGAAATGGAAGAGAAGGAAAAGAGAGGAGACTGAAACAGAAGAACCATGGGGAAACGAGTCTGGCCAGACTCTGCAATGAAGGCGAAACGGTAGGGACCTTACCTACAGATTTATATCTCCCTCTCTCTCTCTCTCTCCTTCTCTATTCTCTCTCTTCTCTCAGCATGGTCCAGCGTGGCTCAGCGTGCCAGACATTGGGCAGCGTTATAATGGTAGCAGGCGGCAAGAGACGAAGATCCAAGGATCAAAAGAAAAAAGAACAGACCCAAGTATAAGTACAAACATATCATGTACCCATGCATATAAATATATCTCACGTTTTTGCATAAAAAAGTACAAACAAACATTTCCTGTGTAATCTACATATACATCCATTCATATTTATAAATTGTATAAAAAATAGCCTTTAAAAGCCTTTAATAAATTTGGGCTAACGGCGCTCAGACGATTATGTTCCAAATGAGTAAATTAAGCAATTTCAATAGAAATTTTACAAGGTTCTTCACTAAATGAGCTGCGAAAGTAAAATTAATTAATAACATTGCTATTAACGATTGTTTTCCAATTTTTTTTCTATTTTATCGAAACATACGTAATGTATATATCCATACACCGAGAGAAATGTTTTACAATATTTGTAAGAAATTTCGGCAAAAATTACTGTGTTTTCCAACGATGTGTGTGCCATTGTCAGCCACAATAAAACATGTGAACAGAGCGTATAAATGTCACTAAAAAGTAAAATTAAAGTCAATGGTGTCAGTACGATGAAAAGTAGTGTCCTGGCACTGTAATATTTCATGTGACGATTGTCAATTTTTGCTTGCCTGAACATGAATCTCAATAGTCCTCATTTTTTAGTTTTATTCCTCATAATAATAATAATAATAATAATAACAACAACAAAAACAACAACAACAACAACAACAACAACAATAATAATAATAATAATAAGTATTATTATAATTATAATACTGATAAGCTAATGAATTAAAGATTATTCATCAATTGATAATCCATTCGTCAAACAAATGATTTATTTATTGAACAAAGAAATCATCAATGAGATCAAACGTTTCGAATTTTCTTTAGTTCGTCTTCAAATCGGGATTTCAAATTGAATGTACGTATGTGTCAGGACACGGCTGCGATAGGAAGAATTATGTTGGATTGGCAATATGAAGCTGAAGGAGGAGACCACCACTCAATTTGCTGCTTCTTTTCATTTCAAGAATTCTTTTTTTCCTTTTTAGTATAAAAAAAATTGTCAAAGATTAAAGACTATGTCATGTCACATGACACATCGAAATAAAAATAATAAAAGTAGACATAAGCTGTGGCCTGATCGTCTTACGCAATAACAAAAGACGAAGTTTGAACCAAAAATACCAAACAGCACGGTAAAAATTACCTTGCACTGTATTAAAATTTCTAACCCATCTAAAATTTAGTTGTGGTGTAGCCATTCATTTTTCGTTCATGGCGAGTTAAAAAACAGCAATTTTGTTTATAATGGAACTTTCTACAGTGCTTTTTCCGAAATTTGACTGTGCCGTATTACAAAAATTCATAGGCGTATGTTAAATACTTCAATACTCATTGGAATCTTTAATTTTTTTTCGATAAATCGTTCCAAAAAAATCCTTCACATCCAACTTGTAGTGCGGAGCACGGTAATTTTTGTGATATATACATATTTATATAGATAGATTAACTGTTCTAGAGTGAAGAAGAAGCAAACAGCAGCAAAACAGGCATAGAAAACACGAAGAGAAGAGGTCCGGAGAGCAGCATGTGGATAGATCGTACATATATATATATATATATATATATATATACACATTCTAACCGGCCACCAGAAGATCGAGAGAACAAGAAAGAGATAGAGAAAGAGGGAGAGAGACAAGAGGCGGCTCCGGCAAGCCAACTACTAGTGTTGTGACGGCGATCGTGCCCACGACTTCGTTACCTCCTCCGCGGGCTAACCGCCGTCGTAGTCGTCGTCGTCGTCGACGACGCCGCCGCGGCGATCCACGCGCGACGACGCCGTCGTCACACTTCTCGATCGTAACCGAGCACGCGCGTCAGATCGAAACTTCCTCCGCTCCACGACGCGATATCTTTTGGATCAACGAGCCTTTCGCGCCCGGAAATATATAACGCATATATAGATATATTTCATTATATACATAAACAAGCATTTATATATATATATATACATGATTGTGTGTATGTATATATTTTTATTTATTTATTTATGGGTCTGAATCGGTACATCGATCGATAATTGCGCTTTCGATTTTTTTTTTGTTATCCTTCGAAACTGTGCGCCCCCTCCCGGACAATATATTTTCAATCTTCTTTCTCACGTAATGAGATTTTGCGGTGATTTTTCTCTCAAGATACATGTGATCCTCTTTATTTTCATTCTCAAGAGTGCCGACGGAAGTGAATTTGGTTTTTTTTATGTGCCAGTTCGGACGTAAAATCGAAAGGATCGAGGAATTTATCTCGAGGAATCTTTTGGCAAATCCTTACAATGGGTTGGTACTTTTATCCTTTTCTTTGTTGAATCGTGTTTTTTTTTATGTTTTTATTCGTTGATTTTGAGTTCTTTTTTCTGGAGTTTTTTAATTGATTCGTTTGGTGTGGCGTTTTTTTCGGTTTTTTGGACCAATGCTGAACTGTGATGCAATAGCAATTATTTTTACGTGGTCCCTGTCCATTGAAACTCGTTCATTGGATTCCGCATTCAGAAGAACGCATCAAATATCAATGATATGAAGTTCGTACAAGATAAAGTGATTAAAAGTATTCTAAATGTTTTTTTTTTTTTTTTAATTTATAATACTTGTTTTTATAAGATAATTTAATTGATAGATAATTAAAGCAACTAAAACATTCATGAGATTCTTATGAAAATATATCCATGAAATTGACGACTCAGTAACCTTGAAGTTTTACAAGTGTAACGCGTAGACTATGGGTAAAAATATTATTCACAAAATCAGAATTGTTTTTTGAATGAAATAAAAACTTCTGGGTTCTTTTTAATTTTTTTACGCATCGTTTAAGATCATTATTTTATCAAAAAATTGATACGTATTTTCTTTTTTTTTATCGTTTTAATCAACGTATTTTTATTTCTTGATCAATTATTTTATTCGTATAATTAATCACGCTTCTGCATGAAAAAATGGTGACTGATATCACAGTCGATTAACGTCACAAAAACCAGACTATTGATCAAATAATTTGTGTCGATTAGAGAAAACTTTATTAGAATAATCTAGCGATTTCGAGCAAGCCGCAATCGTGAGTAAGTGTGAACATTTTGCTCAAACTCGAGTAATCAATCCATTAAATTGACGCAACTGTGTTTTGATCGAAGTTTGTTATTTTGTTTATGATAATTTGACGATTGACGATTTTTTTTACTGACAACTCGTTCATTAATTGGACGGGGATTTGAGATTCCGGAGTAGACGAAAATAAAATACTGGGATCGGTAGAAAATTCTCATTCGAATCTAGTCGTCGGTAATTTTCTCGCGGTGAGAAAAAGAGAGAGAGAGGGAGAGAGAGAGAGAGAGATCGATTTACGAACCGCGTCGTCTGTCACTCTGACGTTTCATTACGTGCTCCAGTGCGCGTATTACACTCGTATCAATAGTCTTGTGCTGTGGCTTCGATACTTAATGATTTTCCGTAATTATTAGCTCTGCATCCTAAAGGAATTTTCTTGATTTTTCCAGCAAATCATAAAATACCATGCAACTGACATTTTTTTTACTCCGTAAATATTTTCGTTTCATCAATGACATTCTTTTGTCGATCTCGAATAACATTGGCTCATGAAAATAAAAATTTTAAAACGTCATCTACATTTTTTTTGTTGCCTACAAAAATGTTATCAATGCATTTTTTTCGGCTTATTATTTGATAAAAATTACTCTTAGGTCAGTATTTTCTGATCGTTGACCCACTGACCCCTTTTCAACGTCGTCCGCTCGAGTCCAGCATTTCAAAAAATCAGCTGACCCGATATGTGATCAATTTTCTTTTTCCCTAAATCTCAACCTGTATTTTTATCTTTGTTTATGTTATAATTGCGATTGTGTACAATTCATTTAATGTTGTTTTCGTTATTATTATAAAATCATAGCCATTATGATTATTAGAAATTTGTATCTTCAGTTTATGGATACCTTAACTTGACTGACAAATATTTCAAGCACCAACTAGCATACCATTCAAAATTGCAATTTATATCTATTTATATAAATCAAAAACAAAATAAAAATTTAATATACATTCAAGTTTAAATGGAATTCATTTTTATACATTATTTTACTTCGAAAATATACAGGGTGTCCCATTTTAATCTTACACCTGACTTTTCTCGGTAAATGTTGCTCGGATCAAATATTGTGTGGAACAAAACTTTCAGGGGTTGAAGGGGGACGTAAGAAAAAAAATGGTTTGTGAATCCAAAACTCAAAATGGCGGCGTTAGAATGGCCGACATGTTTTTTTTTTAGGGAAACATGACTTTTTTTCATCACCAAAAAATTTTTCAGCGCAAAACGAAAAACTTTTGTTGGAAAATTTTTTTGATCAAGTTCATAATTTTTGAGTGAGAACATCATTTTCAACTGTTTTAGAGGTATTCAGGATGTACCACGAAGAGATCTTAAACGTACCAAATGCAAGTGCGTTTACGTGTGCGTCTGCATATGCGTCTGCAAACGCACTTGCATTTGGTACGTTTAAGATCTCTTCGTGGTACATCCTGAATACCTCTAAAACAGTTGAAAATGATGTTCTCACTCAAAAATTATGAACTTGATCAAAAAAATTTTCCAACAAAAGTTTTTCGTTTTGCGCTGAAAAATTTTTTGGTGATGAAAAAAAGTTATGTTTCCCTAAAAAAAAAACATGTCGGCCATTCTAACGCCGCCATTTTGAGTTTTGGATTCACAAACCATTTTTTTTCTTACGTCCCCCTTCAACCCCTGAAAGTTTTGTTCCACACAATATTTGATCCGAGCAACATTTACCGAGAAAAGTCAGGTGTAAGATTAAAATGGGACACCCTGTATATATCGTAATTAAGTTCTATGCCGCGGATTTTTTAGAATATTTTTATGTTGAAATTTATCGAGATCCTGATAAAAAATAATATCTGTAACCCTAAAAAACTAGTTTTTGGAGGAAGATAAAAAATTCAATCGAAATATTATTCAATACGTTTTTTCCAGAGAATTTTGATCCATTTGAATCGAATGGCAGGGCATGAAGCATAAATGTGACGACATTCCAGAATCTCTGATTCACCCTCCGTGCTGTGCATCAACCCTTCCTTCGTCTCGATCTTTCTCCTCTTTTCTTTCTCTTTCTCCTTTGTTTTTCGTGCTCTCGTTCCATCATTCTCTCTTCGAATCTCTTCGCGGATTGTGATTAATTTCAGAGGCATAAATAACCATTCTGGTTCGATGCATCAAGCTGGAGGGCACGGTAGAACAATGCGTTTGCCGAGGGCCGAGCCAACATGTATGAACGTATGCAACCGCACGTTTTATATCCTGGCGCCTTGCATTGTATATAAATTTGTGTTTTTCTTTTGCTCTCGCTGCCATTATACCAAAGTATTCCGGCATAAATCATGCATAAATATTTACTTGACAAGCCCGGGCGCCAGCTTCGTAACGCAAAACGATGATTCGAGACACGCCATATAATCTTCAACACGTATGCATTATTTCTATAAACACACTGAAAGAATTATATTTTGCAAAAAAAAAACAAAAAAATATCGTCAAAATCATAAAAATCAACATAAAATTGTTAAGATTATTATTGAACTCAGTTTTAGTTTTAATTTAAAAAATAAAACACAATTTCTTATTTAGTGGAAGAAAGTAAATCACAAGAGGCAACACAACATTTTTAAGATTATTATTGAACTCAGTTTTAGTTTTAAATAAAAAAGAAAACACAATTTCTTATTTAGTGGAAGAAATATGTATCTCAATTTTAACCGAAAATCACATAAATTTAAACTTGGATTTTGACGTCGTTTAAAATACAAAAAAAACTTCATAATTATAAGTAAATACAATTTTAACCATCATTCGCAAGTTCCAGTACACCACGGTAATGTTTACCGTAAATTTGGTCGTAATATTTACTTCGTGATTCTTTCCATACGCCCACATGCGTAGGTTGAAAAAAAATATCACGTTATACAATTTCTGCAGCCTGGAATAAGTTTGGTTGTTTTCATTCGTGTTTTATAAATTATTTCGTGTTGAATAACTTTTTAAAGTCAGCAGTTTTTGATTGTTTTATTTGCTTATTACATTTTTTTTATGTGTGCTATTTTTCAAATTTTTCCCCCAATTTCTCGTACATTTTTACATGAAAATCCGTGAAAACTGTATTACCAATTTCCAGATTATGTTTTCGACGTTTCTACGATTTTTTTCATTTCTTGGTTATTTACAGATTTCTTCAGAACCAATTTAAGCATTTTTATTGACAATTTCTGCGAATGACACACACAAAATATGAACTGAACTTGAAATATTATAACCAAGGAAAAAACTACACCCACATTTAGTATAGAGCTTTGAGCAACGGTCATAATGGTCAACGAACATAATTTTTTACGACGGAATATTCTTCCCAACTCGTGTATATCGAAAAATACATTAACATCCAGTCAAAAGTCTATTGTTCATAAGTTCATCATGTATAAATAATTAGCTTCATATCTGCACGTACGATGTTGCAAATCTTACCGAGAATGCACGAATTTATCTCTCTTTTGTTTCGTTTAACGAATGGAACAAACGCGAGTCTCGAGTTCCTGTTTTTGTAGTTCAAGAAACAAGGTAGTTGTACCAAATTTCACATAAGTACAATTGAAAGCTAATTAGCAACTCAAAAACCTCATAATTTTTTTTGTTTATTACATTATTCGACAGAAACAGTATTATTTCACAAAAATAAAAAAAAAAATAAAAACAATATCAAACCTTTAGATTTCAAGCAAGAAAAAATTGAGTAGCTTTGTGACGAAAAAAGTTAATTGTTCGAGATTTTAATTACGCATTTTTTTGGATTACACATAGTGTTTTCAAATCTAGATGTGCATTCACGAGGAGTGGGGCGTGTTGTGAATTCACATTTGAACAGGTGCAATTAGTCTCTTATTCTCCGTGTGCGTGGTCCAGGTAAAGGGAGGGACGGGTCGCACAAACGCCCAACATCCGACGACCGTTCTCTCGCTTGTGAATGTATCAAGCGAGAAGGGAAAGGAGGGAAAGACGGATAAAGGTGCGACAGTGGGAGAGGGGGTGGAAGGGGAGAGGAGGGCTACATTAGTATAATATGTCGCGCGTCTCTTGAAACGCGAAACCGAACGCATAAATACATCAGCGTTACTTCGTCGCGGTTTACACTCCAGACATCGGGATATACATTATGCCCTAACTTTATATATACAGGGTATACCAGGTTTAATAGTCAATAATAAAAACTTCAGTTCTGGACCAAATTACATGTCGAAAAGCCTAATACTGTTTCATGATCGAATCTTGTTTTGATGAGTTGTTAATTATGAGACTTTAAAAATAAATGCGCTATCGACGTGCATATTGTCGAAACGGTTAGAGATAGAATAATAATGTATAGGACCAATTTTATACAGTATAACATTTTCTAAAAAAAAGTTGTTGACAATATTTTGTTAGCTTAAATAGTTTAGTCTTGAGAGTAGATCAAAGAAGACCCTAAGAAGAATGATCGGTTTATCTGTAACCCTCTCAAACCAAGTCGTTCTTCAAGCAGCTCTCAGAACTGAACTACTGAAAATAGCAAAAAAGACATTCATAACTTTTTTGTAGGAAAAGTTATGCCCTACAAAATTGATTTAATTCAATTTTACTCTATCTCTAACCGTTTTGACAGTACGCACGATAAAGTGCAAATATTCGTCAATTTGAATAATTAATTACTCATCAGAAGAGGTTCTTCTTATCAAAAGCGGTTTAGATTTATCGACTCAAGATCTTACGTTTACATTGCTGCTGATACAACTTCGGACACCCTGTACACATATTATATATATATATATTATGTTTGTAATACGAACTATACAAGTATAAGGGAACGACACATAAGACATTCCCCCAAACCGGTATGAATTAACTTTTGATTTCCAGTTGACAGTTATAACTCTTGGGTAGAGATCTTAATTAGAAATTATATCGTTGTGGTAATGAATCGAGCGTGGGCTACGTACGAGGGCACTGTTGCAAATATCCTCGTGAAATTTCCATGTTCATCGTACAATCTATGAACGTGCCCTAATTAACGCTTATAACTCGTTTAATATCTAATAATAATCGTTCTTAAAAAATCTCGAAAATACAATTTACTATTAGGAGTCGTCTTCAGATTTACTCAATTTGATATCGTGCCGAAATGGTTTTATTTGATCGATATTGCCGAAGAATGCCAGAATACATCGATTTCATAAATAATTCGTGTCGAAGTGCATTATCATCGATCGAAAAATGATCCACTAAATCGATATTTCATGTCTTCATACTTTTTTATATGTTTTTTTGCTGTTTCTGCAAATTTTACTTACATTGAAGATAATCTGGTTTAAAAAACACTCCGAAAACTATTCTGCAATTCAAAAAGAAACATAATTACATCGATGGGTTTGATGACAAAGTGTCCAACGCCAAATCCTGGAGAAGTTTTCATATTAAGGTGAAGCTTGATTATTAAAACTTAATCGGCAATTTGAGGTGGAATTTAATGGCGAAATTGAAGTATTTTTTCATCACATTCAATGCCCTAATAATTCTTGTAGCGAATTGAAGATTGCAGATAAACTAAAGAACTTTTGGGATCGGTCCAAGCAAAAATTTTGGAAAAATTCTTTTCTATTTCAAGGAGAAAATAAATAATGGCGGAGATACCAAACAGAACAATTTCTAGCTCGAGAATCTTTTGATCCCGAAGTAAATATCTATGGATAAAAGGGACTTTGAACGAAACTGAGATGAAAAAGTTTTTCTCGTCTTAAACGACATTAGTTTCACATGAAAACTGTAATAAGTGTAACACAAGTTACGAAAAGATAGAGCTAAGTGCTATTAGATGTATCGAACAAATTAACTCCGACCGATGAGCGAAGAAAAAGTTTGAAGCCGTATAAAATCCAAAAGACGAACCAAAGTTCTCGTTTGACCGGCATTCATTGATAAGAGAACGTCTATACTAACTCTGTTGCTGATAAATACGTGACCGGCGTCGTTATTACCCGTACACGAGGAGCAAAACTGACCGTAGTTTATTGAGAACTCGTTAACATCGAATGTACGAGAATAGCGCGTGTCTCCGTATGTCTCATATTATATTTATCTATACGTTACAAACTGAATTCGATTTCAGGGCAAACTGGTTTTTCCTAGACTCAACTAGTTCATTCTAGGACTACTAGGACTAGTTTGCTCTAAAAATCAGACAGAAAAAACAGTTTACCGTAGAATCTTCTAAGTCGTCTAAATTCTCCCTGAAATTGGCTTTGGCTGATAACATATTCATAAATACATATTTGAAAACGAATAATTCCTACAAAAATCAAAATAATGGAAACAAAGGCATGTTAATACCCAGCAAATACTCCGTTTACAACTTTCAAAGGTCAAAATCGAGGAAATCCATTTATAAATTATGACCAAGATTAATTGTAATTCCCAAAAAAAAAAACACATCGAACCATTAATATTATTGATAGGAACAAGATGATACAGAACACGATTACAAAATCTTTCCAAACTGTTCGTAATAATATGCCGAACGACGTCCAATTGAACTTCATTTGCCTTCGGCAACCGAATAGTTCCCATAAAATCTTTTCTTCACGTCCATCAGAAAAATTCGTCCCTCATTTCAAAACTGAAGGCTAAAACCGAAATAAGAATATTTCCACGATTCGAAAATTCTGTTTAAAAATTGATTTCGTCGTAATTTACGACCAAAAGTGACCAGCGTTAGAAATCTTTGCAACCTATGCCGAATTATCACTCTTTTCTCAATTAACCTTTATAACAGACTCTCGTATTATTTAATAAAGATTTTTTTAAACATCCATGAAGTAAAAAGTGATATTTGTGTCCAAATTATGTTACGAAAAGTGTTTGAACTTATTTTGGATCTTGGCAGAGAACTTGAAGGCTAACTGACAATGAGTCAAAATTTTAGAAACTTAATAGCGAAGGAATTACACAATAGAATAAAAGCATTCCATTCCAATGACGTAAATTTCAACAGTATAAGAAAAAAAAACGTTAAAATCTTACTAATCTTGCCAAATACAGAAATGGGGGAGGCAAGAGTATAAATCGGGAAGTCAGGAAGAACGATAATGTTGCCATGTATGATAAGGGCACGTCTGTAAGGATTACGGATCTGGCACGTGCGTGTTTAACCACGCTTGCAATTTTTATGTATTTTATTTACAAATTACACATACATATACACGTGAAATAAATATACAATAAATATAATATATAATACATACATAAATAATATATAATATGCATTTTAGAGATATAAAGCGTATCAGTTCTACGAATTTCGTGACTGGTCAATTATAAGAGAGGCGGGGGCGTTGATGCAGAACTATTTCTCGTTTACATTTGCAGGAGATACGAGAAAAGGACGATAGCACAGAGGTGCGAAGCAAAGGACTGAAATGGAACGCTGAGAACCGAGGAATATACGCGAGATATTGGTCAGTACTTACTTCTGGCTTCTAGCGAGTTTTTGCACGCATACATTTATGTTTATATATTATATGTTCATATGGTTTTTAGATTTTTATACATCTCTATATATCTATATGTGTCTGGAGGAAAGAGTACCGTGAAGGGTGGCGGAAAAGTACGATTACGTATATAGTAGGAAATACAAATCCCGCGTATAACTGGGCGAATGTGGTTCGGATTTTAGTTGGTCGTTATAAGTCGTCGTCAATGATGCGGTGGTCGGTGGTGTTACGAGTGGTGATATTCCTCGTTCTCCACTGTTCGGGCATCCAGACTCGTATTCGACAACCCTTCGTCAAAGGTGAGTCGATTTCTCTTATTCATTTTTAACCCTAGACAACGGGGTCGAATACGACCCCAATTTTTTTAATAAAAAGTTTTTTTTGGCATTTCTCCAAAACTTTGTTTCGTTTTATAAAGTTTTTATCATTAAATATTCATCACATATAACTTTATCATACACTGTTCTCTTCGTTATTGAAAAACGAAGAGAATGGTGTATAATTAAACCTTATTATCACATACGAGGAACATTTTAAGCTAAAGAGAAGATTGGAGTCGTTTTCGACCCATTTGTAGGGTTAACGTTCGGAAAAATAGATTGTGGGGGTCTAAAGTTAATACGTGATTGTTTTGAATGTTAAGTCTTGTTCTTTTTTGTACGAACTAACTTTAGAAGCCATTTTTTTATGAGCTCATATTTTTTAATCATTTTTTAATAGGATTCGATTTCGTTGATTTCTAGATGCTTCCATCTGACGTGAGAAATTCAAGTCGCGTTTTTTTTCATAAAATTTCCTAAGCACTCTTTTTCGGACTTCATGCTTTTGAAATATTTTTTGTTACGTTTCAATTCCATTGATTGAAAAAAGGGGGGGGGGGAAATAAAAAAAAAGGAAAAAGTGTTTATTTTTGTCTAGCTCGATCGAAATTAATCGAAATGCCCCGATACTTGGCAACAAGTCGTACATCAACCTGGTGTATCCAGCACACGAATCCTTCTTTAATTAGACTAATCAATTGCCGCAGGGAATTTTCCCTCGAAAAATACCGCTAAAAGTTGCCTGAAACATCGGTGTGTGAATTTGTGTGTGCGAGTGTGTCGATAATCAGTCTGGCACGATCTTTCTAGTCTCACGATGCTTGCTCAACGCGTCGTAATCAACGAATCCGATCTTTTTTCACTGAGGGGTCTTTTTTTTGCTGAAGATCAAGGAATTACTTTATACAAGTATCTATATATATATATATATATGCATGTCTACAAACTTTGGTCTTTGGATGCATAATTGCTGCCTCATTAAGGAAGATTAGTGACCGTTCGGTAGTCGCAAAAATTCAATCGATACCATCAGAATGAGTAGAGAACAAACATTTTTTAAATCTATCGTAAATTCAACGAAATTGTGGCTCTTCCGGATAAACATTGGCTTCAGTTCATTTTCGACGAAGTTGTTGCGCAGAAAAATTAAAAGAAAAACTAATGAATTCCGCTTTGAAATTCAATTTTTTAGATGAGTCATCATTATTGATGAGAAAAGAAAAATTTCGAGCCAATATCGTTTTGAATATTTTTAATTATTACTTGATGATTAATCAATTCATTAATTCCTATTTCATTACTATTAACAAGTTGTAAGTAGTTGTGCTCGGGGAAATGAAGGGACTTTCATGATTTTTTTAGCCATGTCAACATCATTTTATTAAAATACACTATGCGGTATCAATTACTACATATTCTGAGGTATTTATATACATTTTTTCTTGATGTTTAATGTTCCAAAAATGAGGTTTTTTTACCCAAAAAATTATAAATTTTGGTCCAAATAAAAATTCCTCCGTTCACGAACAAGCCATTACAATTATAAATAAGCTCGTGAAAGATTCAAATCGATCGGTTAAATTACTAATTATTAATTAATCACGTTTAAAGTCGTCAATCGCTGCGCTCGGAGACTCGCACTCTCAGGTAGCGCGTGTAAATATATTCGTTCTAGTGCTCACATCCTTATAATATTTTGGGAAAATGTTCTTAAGATGATATGCTTTGAGAAAATGCAAGAAAAAATTTCATTTTTTCAACCTAAACAACTAGATATAACCCCTTAACTGCTATATTGAATAAGTTTTTCTAAATTTTGTTGCTTCATTTTTTTTTCTCGTTAAAATTATTGCGATTAACAATTATTCTATAACTATTCATTAGCTTTCCCTACGATTTTTTTTCATCGTAAAAACTATTACAACTAATAATCCATATGTTTGTGCCAACTGCAAATGCATCAATTGTTTTACAGTTCTTTGGTTGATGACAACAACAAACGATTGTAAAATTTATTTTTATACCTTAAAAGGTACTGTCTACGAAATGAAAGAGAGTAATTTATTTTTTATCGTAAATATTAATTCACGTGCCTGAAGAACAATGTGGTCCTCATTTTGCTCTCGTCGTATTATGCATTCGTCGAGTGTTCGACAAGGTGTTTATTACCTCTCAGGTCGACTCTTACGGTACTCGCAATTACTCTCGTAAATATGTATTCGCCATTCATATCAGGGGAGAACAAGAAGAATAATTTTTTTTTTAAATACAGGATCGCAGGCTGAAATGTATTTCGAGACGAGCAGCGTCTTGTAATGAACGAACACTAATTTTCTCATTTCTTTTCCTCTTGAATATTACTCTCTTTATGTTCCGTAATAATATCATTTTTTTTATAAATTATCAAATAACCGTAGACTGTTATTAAGCTTGAATCTTGAAATATTATTTTTTGCACTCTTCAAAGCGACACAATCATTTCCGTCTGTACATAACTCGAAATACTAAACGAATTCCAATAAATTTTTCACGAACAGAAAGATTATAATCCACAATAGTATTCGCGCTTTGTAGCATCCCGAAATATTGTTTAATACATAATGGAAAAAAAGGTACGTATGATAAATTTCCGAGGATACATATTAAATTAAAAATTTACAAAAATCGATAAACATAGATAAATGTAGCCTTATTTTTAAGAGGATTCGAATTTAAATCGCATCAGCACCGGGTAAAGTCTTAACTCCAAATGGAAAAAAGCGCTGCCTCCATTTAGGTAAAAGGAACAAACAGTCGAGATTTTTTTAAATTTTTAATATTTTTTTCGGGACCCCGTTTGATGTGTTTGATCAAAAAATACAAGTCTCTCCCAATTTCGACGCGAATTTTCCGAAAAGATAGCAGCCATTTAAAAATGGAACAAAATATTGCCCCGCCGAGATACTTCCGGACCCGATTTTCGAAAACCCAAACTTTCTTGTTACAAAATTCAAACTTTATAACAATAACGAGGGCAAAATCACAGGCATAGCTATACTGTTATATAAACAATAATGGAATAAATTATATTAAAATATATACGTGTAAATGAATACTGAACTCGTGATAATTCGGTTGGAGGAAGTTCCCATTCATGGGACGCGGCGAAAACAAAAAAAAAGCTCTGTGCCACATCGCGTGTATAACTGGACGACGATGCGTGGGTGCAAGGCAATAAATAATGCATATATACGTGATCTCTGTTCTTTTCATGTTTTTTTGTTTGTTATTTCAACTATTTTTTTTATCTTTTTTACAATTTTTCTTCCTTATATACCATCTCTCACGTGAGTTTGCGTCGCGCCAGCAAAGTCGTTTCTGTACAAAGAGCACACGAATAAAGTGTACTTATGTCTGTGTATATATACATATGTGGACGAATTCGCGGAGAAGTGAGTTGGAAACGAAACGCACATGGTGCGCTTAAAAATCGCGTGGGTTATCGTACAACTCGTCAATGGACGAGCGAGAACATTTTACGTATATGTACACGCGAAACATTCGAGAAACTCTATATAGCTCGGGAGAATCGAGTGTGAAAAAGTATCTCGGCTCGTTTCGGAGGAATGAAGAAAAAAAATGTTTATTTGATCTTCATTATTATTGTTATTATTATCATTTTTTTAAATATTATTATTATTGTCGTTTATATTATTATTTGGTTCCTCAGACTTCTCGATGTCTTCGTACGTAATGTTTGATCGCTCGTTTTGAAAATTTATACAATTGTATCGTTCGAGGATAAACTCTCGAAGAAAAAAACAACCAACGCGGTGTCCTTTTTTCCTCTACGTTCCCTCTTGATTGAAATGCCCCTATAAATTTTCAATCGTTCCGCAGAAAAATTCAGCATCCAACAGAGAGCATCTTGATTCACGTGATCTTCCTGCACGAGGATAATCGAAACAATTCTCGTTTCGTAGAATGCATTGCACTCGCAACTTTGTCGGGATTTCTCACTGATCGATTTACGCGAAAGATAAAAAACGCCAAAATAACAAGGCGCATTGACCAGTTTTCTTTGAGGATTGAAAACCCTGTTGTGGAGTACTAAAATTTTGGGATTCCAATATTTGTGAATCTTGAAACTCTGGAGTTCAATAATTGTTGACCGATTTTCGATAGTTTATGTTATAAAACCACGTTGATGTAGATCGATATTGGAGATCGTTCGAGAACGCTCGATACTACCACGAGACACATGACGAACACCAAAACCTTTTATTTTTTTACTACATTTGTAGATTATTCATTCAAAAACAATGTAGCTCATTAATTAACAGCTTGTTTACACTTTGAATGCGTAAAATGCTAAACGTAGATTCATCGTGGATCGTGAATCCACAATCGCGTGACGCACAACCTGATCCCCTCCCTCCTCCATCTCACCACTACCTTTGCTTGTAGAATTGAATAGAATATTTTGATGTTCATATTTTTATAATTTTGTATGTATTTGTCTCGCGAATCTATTATTCGTAGGTGTACAGCAGCAAGTGTGTTTTTTTGTTAATCGTTCGTTTTTTTTTCTGAAGTCTTTTTTCGCACGCTAATTATAATGATCGAGTGTGTATCGATGCGTGCAGCAGCTCCCTCGGACTATAATGTGCCAAAAACAACAGAAATACCTATGTCAATCGCGATTTACACGATATTTTTGTATTTTACAAATATCTAGAATATTTGCATATAGAATTTATAAAGCTTTAATTCCCTATGTAAATCCTTATTTATTTATGCTTACCTGACCGATTATTTTTTCATTTCTTTGGTTTTTGCAGGATGCTTATAATTTTTAATACATACAAAACATAACAGAGAATGAAAGATCGTATTAAAATTATCGATTCATACTCGAACGAAACTTTTATAAAAATGTACGAAAAACAATTCTTTCTGAATATAAGAAAAAATCTACTAATCAACTTGTCTAAAAAAATACTTCTTTCGCTGGTGAGATACGAAAAATATATAATATGATATGAATATCGATTCAGAATAACAATATTCAAAGAAAATAAATCATGAAATACTCATTTTGTAAAAGGTAATTGATGAATTTGAATTTAATATGGTTGAACGCATGCTTAATATGCGAAAATATGATCTTTTGCGAATGGACCACCGCGGTCGCTGCGTTCTCACGTAGCTCAAGAGAGATTCGATCTGCCTATCCCACGTTATGTGTTATGTACTGAACTACCTACTGCGATAAATACCCATCTATACATGTATAATCCCATGTACATAAACCTCGAAGTAGGTATATATGTATATATATACCTTCTTTATATGTATTAAGACGCTTTTTCCTGGTCGATTCAACGAATCAGATTAATCTTGCTCTCATAATTATTTTTAAGCGCGTGTCGATGATTTTTCACCGACGAAAATTTATTAAGGGGCCAGTCCACTTTGGAGCCACGAAAAAAGGCTATTTTCGCAATTTTTCTTGAGGATTTTCTAAAAGATATAAATATAAAAGTTGTTGGGCTTGATAAATAAAGTCTCGAAATACATTTAAAAAAAATTTTAATTCATTTTTATTAATTTTTAAGTACAAAAACTATAGTTTAACGTAACGCCTCAAAAATAGGTGGGCTAGGTAGCTCCATCACAACTCGGCAACGGCTTGTCTGAAACAAAAAATCAAAGTCCATTAGATTCAGAATGACACCAGCTACAAAATGACCCTCGGATATAAAGTTTTATCAAAAAATAAAAAAAATGGCAGATGAAAACGAAAAAAGTAAAAAAAAAATCGCGTTTTTTTTGCAGTTTTTCACAAAAAAAAGAGTAAAAATAAAAATTTTAAAACCATCGAGGGTCATAATCGGTTTATTAGTTTTAGAGATACGATGGAGCTAGATTTTGAAAACGTTGTTTCGAGAAAAACGCGTTTGAAGTTTATACGCTCAGGTAGACGAAATGGGGTCCTGACGTTCAGGTAAAAAAAAAAAAAAATACTCAGAGAGCTCGGATTTTCATAAAATTTTGACACAATATTTCTGAATGTATGTACTTTCGAAAACAGTAAAAAAAATCGATTTTTTGAAATTTTCAAAATGGACTGGCCCCTTAAAATAATTAATTGACCTTCTCGATCTCGTAGCAGGTGAAAATGAAGAAAACACCATTAATGATAACAAAATTTCTCGAAAAGAGGATATTCACAATTTTCTCGTGCTTGCACAAAACATGTTAAAAACAAATAATTGGTATTAGTTGGCATTAACGATAACAAAGTAATTTAATAACGAGATTCCAGCAGCTGTAAGGTCACTACACAAACTATCAAATTACAAGAACCCATGACACCTGTAGTTGAATCACCATCTTGGCGATTCGACTACACAAGAATTTACAATAAGGATTTTTATGATCAGGAACAATAGAACGAAGCATTTAAACTATGGACCTCGATTTTGACGTTAATATAAGAACAAGACACCCCTTTCAAAATTTAATAAATATAAGAACATCACGAAACAAAAAAACTAAAAATTCAAGGCACTGAAATATCAACGGTCGAAGAAAACAAAATGCATAAAACATAGACCGAAACGACGGCTCACGGCAACGGTAATAGAAGATCGAGTACCGGCTAACTCTTCGATCCATGATCAAAATCCAGTGGCGTTGCTTTTTTGGGTAGCGGGAACGGCCGCGACACAAGAATCCGTCTCTCATCGGAAAACGCCAAAACTTATGTCCACGAACATCGTAATGAGACCTGGCTCCACGGTTACAAGTTCTAACGCTCCTACCCTTCGCCTACTCGCGATAATCGTAATTAGGATAATCGATAATCAATAGATCACTGAATCAGAATGACGCTTGTACGAGAACGCAATTGGCCGTGTCGACCCTTGATAATTCCTCGGGATCCGCAGGCTGTTGAACGATTCTTCCAAGCTCCGAAAATGATGATAAAAATTCGAAGGTGATCCAAAAAGATACCGTGAGCTCGACAGCTCCGGTGAGGGCTCCAGGATAGCGAGCTGATGTTCAACCATTTAAAACTACGCGCTTTCATTACGGTAACGACAAGAGCGGCGAAAATGATGAGGTCTGTGAACTTGAAGGTGTTCTCATACGGTTATTGAAAAAATTTCTTGATGTCACGGAACGACAACGAGTCCGTTTGAAATTCGGATTTCTCTCTCTGCAACGATCCTTCGAACGATCGAGCTGTTGACATCGAGAGCCCGTCGTTCGCTCGCGTATACATCCGAAAGACATTAGAAATAATAATAATAATAATAATAATAATAATAATAATAATAATAATAATAATAATATATTAAATTTGACCCTGCCAGATTGCTCGAAGGAAATTCCTGGATGGCAAAAGACCGTGCAGCACATTCATCAAACATCAGCCGTTTTGTGACATAAGCCATTTTATGTGACATAGGTGAAGATACCACGTCACAGTATATACTCTTCTAGAACTTTAAGGTATACACGAGCTGTAATAGACTTTTTCGTCTGCAAAACTGTCCGTCTTCTTTTTCTTACAGTTTTTGTACCTAATGCATGCGCCTAACGTCACTAATGTTCATTTGTTTCGGAAAGTTTACGTGTATAACGCATGCACTGCACTACTTGTGAAAAGGCCTATTATCAAGCGACATTTGCTTTGTTTCATAATATACATATATACATCGGAGACCGGAGCAAAATGGAACAAGAGAACAAAATGAGACACACCTCTTAAGAGAATTGAAATTTTTCTTTTTGTCACTTATAAAAATTGATTTATACAATTTTACTATTTCTAATTAATTGTTTCCACTATGTATTTAGCAAAATACTTTACCGAGTGACCGATAGTCTTATTTCAAAAGTAAAACGGCGTATGCCTTCCATATGCTGCACTAAAAACATTAAAATGGAAAAAAAATTTCTAAATGAAAACAAAGTTAATTTTTTCATCGAAGCGATTTCTCGATTTTTTTGCTACCCCATTTTGGCTCGAACTTCGCTATATATACAGTATAATAATGTATAATAAGATTAAAGTGAACGATTAAATTCGTAGCGCGTTGGGAATAGACGCACGGAAAAATGATCTCACTGAACGAGAAAGCTCGCACTTTGCTTGGCTTAAGTTACTCCTTCGCTCCTAATGGAAACATGTGCATTATAAACTGTGGTCGATACGTGTGTATTTAATAACGCGATGAGATCGCGGCGGGGTCGGTGTGATCGATCGATTGGTCGTGTCAGAAATGCGCTGCTTCAACTTAGCGGCAAAACGGTTATATGCGAGTATGAAAGAGTGCGAAAGAGATAAATGTATGAGAGAGGTTGGTACGCGCTCAAACCACGTACGTATCCTCCTCCGGTAATGGCGTTAAACACACCTCTCCTCCTCCTTCACACATGCCGAACCTTGCGTTACTCTCTGAATTAATAGGGAGTTCGAAACTGCAGATTTGTTTGAGATCGGTGGATTACTCGGTGGGTTTGATTGGTGGATTGGTTTGAGGATCGGTGTTAAAGGAATTCTTGCGATTCGATATGCCAGATGGAAAAAATAATATTATTTCACTTTATTTTTTGTTTTTTCTTCGCGTTAGTTTTATTTTTATTACGTATAAAATTGAATTACTTATAGATAGAAGAGAATTCTATTTTTTAGGTTATTCTTGAAATAATTAGTAATTTTTTCATTATATTTTGGTATTCCTTTTGAATTTTTTATTCATATTGTTCTTGCCAGTTTTTACGAGCTCATACCATGACTCTAAATCCACGTCACTAATTTCCGGTGAAACCCTCCAACAAAGTTACCCAGAGCCACTCGTTTCTAGTGCACTACTGTATCGCATTTGCACGAAGGCCAAAGAAAACTGTGGAAAACCTGTCCGATACAGGCGTCTATATTTTTACTGAGTTTCATTTTGTTAGCGCCATAAAAAAATCAGAAAAAATGCCTCCCGGTCAGCGATTGATGTGCGAGCCGGTGCATGGCTAAGCGGTGGCCCAACCACGTATTGGCCTCGCCCGAGGCTGCTTAACTTGGGAAATCGTCGGGGCCACACACCGACCGTTCACCCATCGTTATCGGTTATTCCTTCCATGTTTTAAATTTACTTATTTTCAAATAAAACTTTATTACTTATTCATGAATGAGAAGATATTTTTGAATTATTCTTCTTGAAATAATTCTATTTTTAAAGTGTAAAATTTTAGAATCCATATGGATAAAAAAGGATTTTTATTTTGATCATTTCTCGAATAATCAATTCAAACGTTATAAATTATTCTTATGATAATTCTACATTTGAATAACGACTGTACTCATGTGTTACCACATTTTAACGTCTTCGTTAATAATGTTATTACTGAAACTGACGATTACGTGACTTTTCTGCCGCAAAATCTCAACCTGAAACCTGAAAGTCATAAAAATCACACGTTCGAGTGAACTTTCGTTTTGATCGAAAGAGACACTCATTTTTTTATCAATTTTTATTTTCTTGTTCTTTCTATATATGCAGTCGATCGCATTGAGCATAAAAATGTCGTGAACCGTTTTTACGTTGAATTTTTGCATTCCTGCGTAGTACACACGTGGCTTTTATCACGAAAGATTATCGTCATCTTGACGATTCCGGTGAATCGACATGGCTAAGTATGAATTCGATGAATATTTCATCCTTTCGAGTTCACTGATGTGCATCGATCATCGTACATGCTAGAGTGGATTATGATAATAATACAAAACTCATAACTGACAGTTTTACCATTTAAACTCACTTTTATTGTGATGTTTCTTGTGCCAATAATTATCCCAATTATGGATGCATTTTTTTTTTCTTTTCTATTGTTACGTGCGTCTACTTGTGTTACGTGCGTCCTCCGTGTGGGTGACTCAAGGTTTCACAAAATAGTGGTTATTTTTCTTTCAAACTCGACAATGTTTCTGCAACACTTATCAAGCTCAATGAAAATGTAAAGTCCAATTTACAATAAGGATTTCATTTATTTTATAACAAGATAATACGAAGCATGAATTTGAGCGTTCAAAACTATTTCAGTCAGTTTTACGAAGAATGCATTTTTTTTCAATTTCATTTATCGATGCTGGAACTTTTGAAATAAATATTTCGACACTGTTAGAAACAATTCAAACTAACCGGAAATTCATTCTTTACATAAAACAGATTCACGTCATTTTTGCCACATTTAACTTCGAATAATGATTATTAAAAAAACCGTATTCTTGAGAAAAATTCTCGGAACTCTCCAAATGGACGTTTTAATGGAAATTGTTCTGCGAATAGCCTCGAAAGTGTACACCTGCAATTACGGAGTCCTTCTACTCGAATATCTGTTGAAAATTAACTTTTTTATCTCCAGTTATTATTAATTATTATTATGAATTATTATGCTATTATGCTATTATTATTATTAAATTTATTTTAATTTAATTTAATTTAAAATTAAATAAGCTATTATGAATTATTAAATTTTTCATGATCCTAAAATGCCTCGTCTAAAAATATAAAAATATCTGTATATGTACATAAGAATATATATGTAAATACACGTTGTATAATTGCCTAAAAAAAAGAGATTTTTATTTTGAAAAAGATGCCTCGTACGAATGACGAGGCAAGAGGGAGAAAGAATATACGGTAAAAAGATGACGAGAGATGAAAAAAAAAAAAAAACTAGAGATTGAGAGAAAGAACGAGGAGGCGCCTGTAATCGCGGTTGGGGCTCCGAAGCGGCGCCCAGTCGATGCTTGCATCTTTTTCTCTCTTGTCTCATCCCCTCTTCATCTTTTACCTTCTCTTTTTTTCTTTTAAAACTTCTTTTCTTCCTGCGTCGAAAAATGTATCAAGGTGAATGTCCCAGTCATTGACCATGAAACGTCAGACGTTGATTGAAAAGTGCAATAAATTTTTGCTTTTCAATTCCAAACATTGAGTGCGAACAAAAAAAATATTTTTTTTTCAAAATTTGTAAATAAACAATTAAATTTATTGGAATAAGTGAATTTGTATAAGTTGTAAAACGTATAAAATAGTATAAGATACCAACGAAATAAATTATGCAATTTTTAAAAAATCGGAGGACAACTTTTCTTTAAATACAAACTGTTGAAGAAAAATGTCTTTATTTAAAAAATTCTAGAAAAATATTTTTTGGAATATAAGGTCGTCAAAGTTCGAAATATATTTTCTACTTGGTACCGACAGCGATATGTGCGCGGTCGGTGAGTGGCTCCGGCGATTTCCAAAGTTAAGCGGCCTCGAGCGAGGCCAATACTTAGTTGGGTGACCGCTTGGCTATGCACCGACTCGTGCATCAATCGCTGAGCGGGAAGCAGTTTTTCTGAGTTTCTGATGCTGCTAATCAATTGAAACTCAGTAAAAATATAGACGTCTGTATCGGCGGGGTTTTCGACAGTTACCCTTGGCCCTCGTGCAAATGCGATACAGTGGTGCATTAGGAAAGAGTGGCTGTGGAAAACACTCTTGGGAGGTTTCTCAGGAACATGGAAATTAGGAAATTGAAAATTAGTGAAGTGGGATTAAAGTGATGGGATAGGCACGTAAAAACCTGCAAGGGTATACGCAGGAACAATAAAAATAAAAAATATTTTCTACCAGGTATTTTAAACGTTTTTAAGCAAAGTCGTAAAATTATATTTCTATAGTAGAGAAATTACTAAAATGTCATGATAATACACAAGATTTTCCAAGTAATGTTTTCGAATCTGACAATATTGAAGACCTTAAAAAAATTAATTACATCCGTTCTCTTTTCGTTTGTAAATTTTGCTTTCACCTCATTTTCCATCGACCGTGTGAGTGGATTTGGAGTAATTTTGCGTTACTTTCCTTCACCACACAATATCTCGAGAGGCAATCCTTTCAATCCTCTCTCGTACTCGGCAGTTTTGTTTCTCTCACGTGGGCCACGTACGGTACTCTTGCTTTTTTTTTCTTCTTCTCTTTCTCCTTTTTTTCGATCGCAGGTTCGTTATTACCGATTGGCGTGGAACCCACGCGAGAGCTTCGAACTCAGAGAACTCGACACACCAAGATCATCTCTCTGTCTTTCGCTCTTTCTTCCTTTCTTTCTCTTTCGTTCTGTCTTAAGCGTATCTTACAATATCCTTCTGAACTTTACCTACTCTCACTTTGAAAAAAAAATCTTTTCTCCATCTCGTGGCTGATGCTGCGGTTCCGGACGCCTTCGCAAATGCGAATCACTCAGTCACTCAGCTAGTTTCTTTATTCCTCTCTTACAAGAGAGCGAATGGCTGAAGAGGGAGAAGGAAGGAGGTTTCTTTTCCACCCCCGCTAAGTGGAAAATAATACGAGATGTTGGAATAGCGGGAGAGAAAGATGGAGCTATAGAGATAAAGAGAGAGCGAGAGAGAAAGAGGATACTCGAGAAAAGCATTAGAATAGATTATAGATTACCATTTATGGTGTCGGGACTCTCTGATCTACTCCTGAAAGAAGTTGGTAACATGCTGCAAATTTGGACCACCTTATGGATCATTCTACCATATTTGTGCTTAAAAAAACACCCTTAATGACTGTTGTAACCTAAATGAAGTTCGAAAATTGATTTTTCAATTTTCCTAAACTTTCTCAGATAGTAAATTACCCTCATTTCATCATAACGTATCTCAAATAAATTTGTTATGAAGTTGGAGGTCAGCGCAAGGAACTGCAATGAACCAGGTCCTGATTCACCGGATACGCATCCAAAATTCGCAGGGAAAGATCGTTAATTTAAGTACAGACATATACCCCAGCTTCGAAATGCATTTCGTCGTATAAATGATTGCAGGTATATGACGAGATAGCGGAGTTTCGCTCATTCATCTCCTTCCCCGCTTTCATACCGATACGGGGCGTTTGTCGTCATGCTTATTCGTACGTTCATTCATCCAAACAGCCCGGAGTGAATGCCAGAAGCCTTAAGCATCTTGTATTGTCTATATACGCATGTTATACTATACGCAAAACATTATACCGGGTATCCAGCTTGAATGGTCAATAATGTAAACTCAATTTCTGGACCAACTTTGGACTGAAGAAATTTAATATTGTTTTTCGATTGGACTCTATCCTGATGAGCCATCAATTTATCAAAGTTGAAGAATTCATGCACTTTTACCGCCAGCACCGTTAAAACGGTTGAAGATAGAGAAAAAATGCAAAAGATGAAACTTGTAGAGCATAAAATTTCCTACAAAAAAGTAATTTACACTATTTTTCTATCTTTTATAGTTTAGTCTTGAGAGCGGATGAAAAAAGACCTCAGAATAGATGGATTACGCAGCCTCGAAATCCGTGTCGTTTTTCCATCCACTTTCAAGAGTAACCTATCAAAGTTAGAGAAAATATGTCAATAACTTTTTTTCGAGAAATTTTGCGCTCTACAAAATAGGATTGATGTATTTTTGCTCTATATTGAACCGTTTTGCCAGCAAGTATGATTACAGTGCACCCATTCGTCAAATTACATAATTTATAAATCATCAGGGAGATTTGATCGAAAAATAGTATCAGACTTTTTGACTGGTAATTTAGTTATAAATTTATATTTACATTGTTAACCATTCAACCTGAGACACCCTGTATGACCCCAAGATCGAAATCGTCCCTTGTAATCTTTGTATATAGCTGTGGCGCCACCAAAACTTGTCTCTCAAGCCCAGTCACTGTTGAATGCCCAGGTTTTTTGGGTCTCTCACGTTTTCTCTCTTCTCTTTTATGTGGATTTTGTCTTTCCCGGAGCATCCCATTTTAATGAGCTCGACTTCCAAGATCGTACGAGGAAAACCATAAATAATTCTTTTATATTCTATATTCATTTACATTTTTTGTAGTGTATTTTTAAACAACAACGTAACATACCCAACTTTTTGGGATATTTCTAAATGTTCCCGGAAATCAAAATAATTTCCGTACGACGAATTCATTCAAATGAATCGAATTTTATTCATAATTCCATATGTCCTTAATTCAAAGAGTGTAATAATATTTGATACACTGTGTATAAGGAGGTAATGCTTTATCTATCCGTGAATAACGTACTCTTAGGCTAGAAAGATAATTTCACGGAAAGAATAATCAGATATCGTTCATCTCTGGTTGAATTAAACTCGTTTATTATCTCATTTATTATAATTCGTAATATATAGAGTATTAACGGATCGCACCATTTCTGATTGAGAGGATATACATAAATATACATATATCTATATGCATAAAATACGAAGGATCGATTGTGAAGGCAGTGGAGGACAATTACTTAAGATGAAAGAAAGAAGCATGAAAGAAGAAGAGGATGACTGCCTACGAACCAATCACACATTTGTATACACGTATATACACACAAATAAATGTATATTTGTATATATATTTTATTACGGTATATAATGTATATTATAAAAGGCGTCTCATCGTCCCACTCGTGTCGTCGGATTAGCCGATACGTCGTCGTCGTCGTCGTCGTCGTCGTCCTGGTGGCCGATAAAACAACTCGTGTCGCGAGAACGGGCTTTAATTATCGGTCCGCCGGGTGCTAATCTCGATGGTAACATAATTTAATGTCATTCGATGCAAATTTCACGAATCGTAGGTGTGCCCACAACGACGATTACGACGACAACGAATATACTGTAGAGAGCATCAGAAGCGATATCACACATTTGCAATGTACGCACATATGTAAAATACACATTAAAATATGGATATATACCTATGGGAGAAAATGGTAGCAGTCTCAAAGTGTACTCCTTTGCACGTCCAAGTATATAAATATATACATATATATGTGTATAAATATATATATGCTTTCAAGTGGTTACGTATAAATTAACATCGCACGCTGATTTATCGCACAGATTCATCATTATTAAGGTTGAAATGGTGCATGCTACGAACCTTGGCTCTCAGACCTTCCTCCAGACCCCTTCTTTTTATTCTTTCTATCATCAACTTGGTTTTCCTTCATGGAAGAAATTTATTTACGAAAATTCGTCATTTTTATAGCCGGAATATATTAAAAGAATAATTATTTGTACATTTTTCATAATTGCCCAAGACTCTCCTCGCTTCTTTCTCGTTAAAAATAACATCGAATAGTCATGTGTTGTTCATTCAAAATAAATGACCAAGTATTATAAAAAATCGTGGATCATTCTATACGAAGTATATTATAGTATGTAAACAATGAATGGACATGGATTAAAAGTTGAAAAACGGTTGGAAAAATGTTGCAAGATACGATTCAAGTATTTAAAAAATGTATATACAAAAGATCGTAATTTTCATTATCAAAATACATAACTAGAATGATTTATGTATTTTTTATAATCACTGAAGATATCGCGTGTTTCATTTATTAAAAATAACAACTAATGTCAATTTTTTACTTCAGAAAAATAAATACAAAAAAATTGTGAATTGTTTTATTCAAAAGATTGAGAACAAAGTTGCCCGAATTAACGAAATCGAAATAATAGATGTGAAAATTCTAACGACCAATACAAAGTAAACAATGAAAAGACGTAAATTAAATGTGGTTGGAAAAAAACGAAACAGGAGAATCAAAGTGCGCAGGCGTCATTGCGGTTGGTGTACACGTGTATTAAACGGAGGCACGAACAATAATTAAGTTGTACATGATGATTAATCGCCATGTCGTTTGTCTCGGCCCTGCTGGTGCTATAAAGCCCTCTCTTGGCCAACTCCAAGCTTTCAACGCTACGATACTCTCCCTCGGGATAGCAAATGGAGAGTTTCAGACATGTGTACATGTATGCGTGTGTACGAAGTGCATGCAAGCCCTGACCCACCGTAACGTTTAGTTTACTCTTACTATATATACATATGTAGAAGTGGTGGTAATTTGGAACCCTGCTGATAATTCGGTCCCTTCTTTATCTCCTAGACGTGTCCCATTATCTGTTTCAAAACTGCATGTCGACGCGAAATTCATGTACACAACGACCCTCGGGTGTCAAATATTTGCAAAACATTTTTATATCTTATGTTTATATCGTATTTGTGATTGTATCTTAAAGTTTTGTCGACTGTTTTGCTTAAATATTGCTAATGTTATTGTTCTACTATGGGTAGAAATACAAAGTATAATACTACAGGAAATATAAATCTTAACGAAATCTGGGCGTGTTCATTACCTCATAGCGCTGGCTACCTTGAAGTTTGGCACTCCTTGGTATACGACTGCGATGAATGAATCTAAATTTATCCGTTTTGCTTTAATTCTGACTCGTTTGAAGCTTCCATGAAGGCGGAGGTAAAAACGAGCATAGGATGGAGAATGAACGATTGAGACTTCAAATGCTTTCAATAAACTGAAAGTTGTTTCAAATTTGTGAAACTTTAATGTTATCGAAACTACTATGATTAAGAAATTGATATTACATGAGGCAGAAAATCAGTAAAGTCATTCAAAAATTTGTGCACTTGCAATTTGGAACCTGAATGCCAAACTTCCAGCACTTCAACTCTCACCTTCTGAAATTGATTTTACTAAATAAAGCCAAATTAGTTTAATGACTTGTGCTTTACGTGGATCATTCCTTAAGACATAAACGCATATGAAGCTGCAATCGTGTCACCTCTAAAAATTAAATGTCCATTATTTTAATAAGATCGAACGAAAGTGGAATAGGATTCCAAATTACCACCCCTTTTTTACAGACTTAACAGTGTGACGTAACTATATGGATTTAACGATATTTGTAACATGTACACGACAGAGGGGAGAACTCGAGGACAAAGATTTAGCCCGTAGCCGCAAGAAGCCAAGATATATGTTAACCATCTCTATACGTAGGTTAGCCTCGTTGGTTAGCGGAATGACCCACTAGTGATTTATGGCCTCGGTTTTAACAGTGTGTCAAGAGAAATTCCCCTGCCTCGACGAAAGCGACAGAGTTATCCTCCATAGGATTCACTCCATGTTCCCCCAAGCGCATTCACTGATTTTCCTCAAACTGCCCCCCCCCCCCGGCCCTGTTCACCCGCCGAATAGTTAAATCTTAACTAAGTTCGTAAAGCGATTCGCCGGGAAAGTTTTAGCTTCTTGGGGTTTCTCTTCGCTGATTACGGAACCGACAGTCAGGCTCTCATACCACTGTATGGTCAGTTAATGATGGACAAGGTTATCCTTTTAGTGGAAAAAAAAAAATCTGTAGATTTACGATATTAAGTGATTGGGAGGTTAAGTTTATGCTTTGAGTTTGAAGATCTTTGAACAATTTCGGATTTCTAATTGGCTAATAAATAATCGGTCTTCAGATTTTTCTCTTAGTTCATCAATTGTCGATTTTTTAAAAAGATTCTAAAATCAATTATCAAATTACTAAGTTTTTAGCGGGAACGCTCCTGAGTAGCGATTAAAAATATCGTGCATCGATACGGAACTGCCCATAGAGTTGAACCAACTTAAATTTAACATCGATCGAGATTAAATCTGTAAAAAAGGTTAGGACGAATTCTGAGAGCATAAAACTGGTTTGTACCAACGGGGATTAAGTTTAACATCATTCTGCCACCAGTGTTAGTTAAAAGAGAGATAAAACCTTCTCGGAAGGACAAGCAGTTAAAGATAGAGACCCGAACCCTCAAATTCTCGGTCTATGGTTTAACTGTTGTGACGTGATTATAATGGGAAGTGGATCCTATCACAGGGATCCGCCGTTTTAAAACCAGGGTTTAGGATCGATGAGCCATCCGTTGTCACGGTGTTCACGCGATTACAATTTTCGAGAGAAAAAACATATATATATATATATATATATACGTATAAAAGCTTATACAAATATTACCTCAATGAATATCTCTAGACCTACATTAATCGACGTTTTCTTCTGGCATATGAAAAAAAAATCGTAAGTCCCCTTCATTCACGAATAAGAGGATGACCTCGGATACCGGGAATAAACGCAGTAAGTGCGAAAATAAATTATTCTTTGCCATCGGCCACTATTCACCGACACAACACGTTTTTTTTTTACTTTATTATCGCTTTTTTTATATTATTTTTAATGTCATCCGGTGTTCGATGCAGTTGCAACTCAGCGTGAATTTCAAACCCGTTCGCCATTCATCCGCCGAGTTTCGCTGATGTCCCGCGGCGTCCAAGAATGATGAAAGAAGTATAATCCCCGCATTTATCACTCTCTTTCTTCATCCTCCTTCTCTTCTCTTTCTCAACGTGTTTAAGGGGCAAGAAGGGAACTCAATGATTTGGCCCCTCAAACATTTTGCTCTCACTCGTTCGACAACAAGGAACGGGCAAGAGAGAAAAATAGATCGAATGACCAAACTCGTTTGCTCGATCGCGGGTGTCTGCGCCCAATATCTACGGATGAGACTCGTACATACCTCATTTCTCGCAGCATTTATTTTTATTCGACAATAAACCCCGGCGCTTCCGTGATTTGCTACCTGTACGAACTTTTATATAAGAAGGAGCATATCGGTTGGGGAACACCCAGAACCCCAACCTAAATGGGACGTTCGAAGTTGCTCATAAAACGTCGAATCACTTTTTTTCTTAATCTTTTCTTTTTTCTACCTATAAAAATTGACTGAGATTTTTAGGTAATCTATTCATGTAGAAATTAAGAACTGGAGGTGTTAAAGAAATCTTTAAGAGTCAACATTTTTAATTACATCGATGGTGCGTGTGAATAACGACGATAAAATTGATTAATGAACTAAACAACTTAATTGAATTGTCGCAGTTCCTGAAAACATTTATTACAATTTTTCTACCAAATCACGACGAAATTTACTGTCTCTTGAATCAAAAATTTATCTTTGGCAGGCGTATTACGGTATAGAAAATTCTGATATTATCTGCTTTTCACAAGTGCTACATGATCTATTCATTTTCATATTTAAAAAAATTTTTTTTTACTCATAAAAATTAATAGAGATTTTTGAAAAATTTATTCAGGTAGTAATTAAAAATCGAGTCTATTCACTAAATCTCGAAAAGTCACTAATTCTAATTGCATTGATAATTCGTATGAATAAAAGAGATAAAATTAACGGATGAGTTCTATAAATTGTATTGTTCGTAAAGTTTTAAATAATATGCAATATTATTTACTAAATCACGATAAACTCTACCTTCTTTTGAGGTGAAAAATGGCTCACGGAGTAGAGAAACCAGTTGCTACTTTTTTACAGTTTCTTCCTAATCTCTCCCGGTATCCTCTGGTGTTCTCTCGCTTCTTACGATGGCTTATTTTTATTGACATTTTTTTTACCGCGAATAACCGCAGAAAGGCGATTCTGTGAATGCTTTGGTCCAAGTGGGAGCAAAACGGAATGATTTTTCGTACATTCGGTGCTCTCTGACTCATGTAGAGTCACTCGACCAATGAGCAGCGTTGCGGTCAACTGGTTTCCTTCGACGTCGTAATATTCAATGCTCCATTCATTTTATGTCTATATATTTATATCATGTGTGTGTGTATGTGTATATGTACATCTTGAACTACTTGTGGGCTATACAAATTCGATTAAATGATCGAGTCGGGACGTTCAAAGTTTCTTAATAACCCGCCTCCGTACTAGTAGCCTAATATACCGAAGAACGATGATCATGCTGATCCTTATCTACATGTACCAATCTATTTTTATTCCACATACTCGCCTGTTGCTTTTTTTCGCTCATTTCCGCCTAAGTACGTGTGGGCGATTGTCGTAAAATCATACGTAGGGTGAGGAATTGGTGAGAATTTGGACCTCATTAATTTGATCTTTCGATGTTTGATGAAAAGTTTGGAACGGTTGTGTCCATTTTGGGCTTGTCAATGTTGCCAATGGAAATCTTCTTGATTTCTCTATCAGAAGGATGCCAGTGTGGAATTCGATTTAAAATTAGGAAAAATGATAAAAGTGACTTGGAGATTGCTGGTGACATTTCTAAAAAAAATTGATCAAGTTGACACCTTTCAATTGTTTTCATCAGTATTTTTATTTGGAGGAAAAAAATGTTGTTATTGAAGATTTTTTCTTTACATTTTAAACCCGACATCCATCATCAGTTTTTGCGATTCTATTTCGACATGAGCAAATTGAATTGAGACAGATATATTCCTGGCGCGAAATGCGCGAGTAACATAAAAAGCTCGATGGATGAAAATCAAATGAAATCGAGGTCGAGAGGTAGTTCGGGTTTAAATTAGATTAGGCAAAGTTAGACAACGCGTTGGGGCGATGTATTTATAGTCTGGAATGTAATTAACGCAGCATGTTACGAACAAAATGAAAATTCTCAACTGTTTCTTATCGTTGAATGTACGTCACGAAAATTCAATTCGATAATGTGCAGACGCGTTGAATAAGAGAAGAAAACGGAGAGAAAGAAAGAGAAGAGAAAATAGGGAGGAATCGAATATAGAATGTCAGTGGGTAACAGATGCGCCGAGTCGATGAAAATTTATCGGTTTATTGTCCGTTGTGTCCCATCGATGATTTATGTGAGAAAAATATCGAAATCCAGTGTCCTGACGTATGTTATCCTTGAAACACAGAAACATATATATTTAAGACAACAAAGACCTAAACCCATATGAACGTACAATTTTATTGCTTTTATCCAGAACATCAACACACCTACAAGAAAAAATCAACACTCTACGGAAAAAAATGGAGAATTTTGCACTAACGAAAAAATTACTTTTCATTACATTTTTTTCTCAGTAAATATTCAAGAAGAAAACTTCTACAAAGAAAAAGTCTGTAAAGCGTCAAAAAATTAAACCTGTTCCATCGATAAAGATTAGTTGCACTCTAATAACCCGAACAGTACGAAATTCGTATGCAGAATCCAAGAAAGTACGAATGAAAGACAAGGATGCGTGCGTGCGTGTCATTCGAAGCGACGACAGGGTAAATCATCGATTTCACGCAATCACAAGACCATTTTCATGTATATACACACAGACATAAATACAAAAAACTCCTACTGACGAGCATAAAGACCTAAGCGACAGGATTTAAGGTAGAAAGTCGAGAAGGTTAAGCCCCGTTGTGAAAAAGTCATGCATAAAGCATCAACACAAGGAGGACGAAGCTCGTAAAGTGATCGTTTTTACTCGTCAGGGATATAGGGGGTTAGACGAGGAGTACATATATCATTAGTAGATGTATACGTGTGTAACGAACCTCTGATACATACTGTGTCGCATGGGAGGTCCTGCGGTGCTCACTTAGCTCGCAGATCGTTCGCTCGTTTGCACGAAAGAAGCTCACGTATATATATATATGCAAATAAATACATATATATGCTTTAATCCTATATTGCACGCTACATGTCTTCATAAATACATATACGCATATATAATAAATATAAATATATCTATAGATGTACGAATGTATATAAAGGATTGCAGGCATCAGATATATCCTGACTTTCCAGCGTGAAAAGGCTTAACGCGTTCAGTTCAGCCTACCGCGCGGTTAACCCTGACTATCTCTCGGTTCGCTGCATAGGCATCCCGTCGTTCATTGGTCGATCCGCCATTTTTCACCGTTTAATGATAATGGGATAATGATGATTATAGGTTGCCTTCTACTACCACATAAACTATTATTCATATATGTGTACTAGACTTATACATGTTTACGCGTTACATATTCATATAGACATATATATATATATATATATATATATATATGTACTTGTCTATTTCTTATAACTCGATATACGTAAAATACAGAGTGCAACGTGGTCGTGGACGCTGACTTATGCCACCTGCATACTTGTTGCATTCACCAGAACTGCACGATGCAGTTTTGCACTCTGCATATCGTGCAGTCTGCATGTCTACCTTACAACACGATCTCCTATATACTTTCCGAGTTCTGGCTAACGAAAGGGCTTAATTATATCTTCCTTAACGTACTCCATGCTATGACTCACCGCCTTTTATCAACCAACTCTCGATGTATCTATATACGTACATATATTTTGCGTTTAATCGTTGACAAGAGTGCTTGCATGTTTATTTTTAATTAACTTCTTATATATATATATATATATGGATATGCACACACGTATTTTCTTCTGTCAACAATTAAACGCCCGGAAAACCTCAGACAAGCAGATTTTCTTTTCATATATATTTTCAGCTCATTCTCCGGCTCATTAAGGAGGTTGTATCGATATTTATGTGACATCATACGAAAAATACATTATATTTGATTGTTCCAAGTTAATGTATTGAAATTTGGAGTGAATCTTCTTGAACAGCATTTAATTATGTGTGAAAAATTTGGAGAGGTTTCACCGCCTGGTAATCGAGATATTCATTGTTGAAAATGACAAGTTTAACATGGGCTCTTATGGAAGCTTTCAAAAAATTGCGAACTTCAACAATAAATATCTCAATTTTGAGACGATGAATCATCGGCATATTCCGCGAGAAGTTTAATACTGTCTTAAGCTTTCTATTTACAAAATTTTATTGTGTAAAGTTGGAAAATAATTTTTACATGAGAAACGATACAACTTCCTTAACTCACTGTATTTCGCGAAATGATGATGCGGAAATTACCGCTTTGTATAAGCTATCGAAGCAAAGGATCTCACGTTAAATCTCAATCAACGTTTTTATGATTTGCAGAAAATTCTTAACAGCTTCACTTATATTCAGTTTATTTTTTTTCCTGAATAATCGGGTCATTCAGATGAGACTTTAATCGACACCGCGGATTGAAAAAATGGGCATATTTTTATACTGAAATCATTTTCAAAGTTCAAATCCAAATGAACATCGATTCGATACGTTTCAACGTTCATAGTGCTGGACGAATATTCAGATTCTTGTTTATGGAAAATCTGGGAAAAACAACTTTGACAGTAATATAATTTATATGGCGTATAATATACGTCGTGAGTGAAATATCATGTCTATATTGCAATGGTGTGTAGAAGTGATACGAGAATCTCTGGACGAGGACGAATAACGTAGAACAGTAAGACAAATATAGAGTGTGCTTGCTTAGTAAGAGCAGAAGGCGCGCATCACACCAGCTGGTGTAATATGTCTTCATGACTTTTCATGCAGAAAAACATCCATATCTATATGCACATATATATATACATACATTTAAGTACATGTGTCTATTTCGACTCATACAACTCTCGGTAGCATCTTTATTATACTAAATCTGCATATATTCCATGGATCTTTCCCTGCCTCATACATATCTATATAATAATGCATTTTATCGTGTTATGGTTTGCTGTCATAGAATTTATTGAAATATGAGCCTACTGCCAAGAACTCAACGTCTCCATTTTTATTTTTATCAATGACCTTTTTTATCATTATTATTACATTTTTTTTTTTTAATATTAACGTTCGTGAACGTAATTGATGTACTCGAAACTCTTTTTTTTCTTAGTATTTTTCATTACGCACTCGTAAATCACGGGCTGACGTACTCGAGCACATGAATAAGAGCGAACAAGATTTTTTCAACGTCCCTATAGGTTAAAATAAAAAAAATATTCCGTTATGAATAGGAATTATTGATGGGAAGCTGTAAAACAGTTTTATCAAACTTCCATTTGCGTTCTGGTTAAAATTAACTTGTCAACTTAAATGCCTGTATAAACTTTTTTCTCAATGGTATTGCGACGTAAGTTTGTGACCATTTTTTCCGCAGTTGCTTCAGCTTCGATACGCCGCCTGGTTTATTCGACGATGGGTGTTTTCCCTATAATATATATCACCAATTTTTTATGATGATAATAAATGGCGAGAGAAAGATCGAGAATCGAAACGTTACGACGCAATTCTTCACGGAAATCTCAATCGATCTATCCGAAGACTGTCTCTCGCCCGCGCCACTTCAAAGCGATAGATCTTTTACGGAGATTTCTTGGGTTGCTAGAATATCTATATATGTATGCGTTCTTACTAGATACATATATAGATATATATCTGTATAAAATAGTAGGCAGACGCCTTGTGTCCTGTTCTAGGCGCCTGTCGTCCAGACTTCACGGAAGTACTGGTTCTTTATAGCCATGCTGGACACCTTCTAACGCTGTTCAATAATCTCGTAATCCATCGCATTCACACATTTAAAATATTTTAATTACTTTATACATTTCCTCACAATTATCAACCATTGCAAAAAAAAACTGAACTATTTCTTTGTGGAACTCTTAAGAGGGGAAATACCTTTAGAACCTTTAAGGCGAGTAACCACTTTGGGAGACCGAAAATTAGATGATTTTTTGGATTCTTTTTATTGTGAAAAAAAAAACAGAAATTTCCGCAACTCTGACAATTATTTATTCATATTTTCATACATCTCTGGTAATTTTTTCAAGTTATTTCATGCATTAATTTAGGTGTAATCCGATGTGTCCCTTGGCGTGTCCTCATCGTCGTTTTCGATTTGCGGGAATTGCGCAGCTCGCAATTCGCATCTGAAATAGCCCAACAAATTTTTATACATTCTTGAGATATTTTTTAAGAACATGAACCTAAATTTTGACAAAAAAATCGAGAATTGAATGTTGGAACGTGTTTGAAAAAAATGATCGATTTTTAGCATTTTTTCCTGGCATTTTGCAATAATAAATATGTTTTAAACAATCTAATCTTTCTAACTTTAGGTTCATGGTTTAATAAATTATATTATGTAAACGTATTCCAAATTTGAAGATGATCCATCAATTAGTTTTTGAGTTATGATTCCCGCAAATTGAAAAATGTTGTTTCGAGAAAAACACGTTTAAAGTTTGAGCGCGCTTGGGAGTTGAGCGGAGAGTCTTTATCATTTACATACATATACCGTTAGAAGGAATCCGAATATCGTTTTGAAATGTTCAGGGTGTATTCTTAAGATATTTTGCTAACGATTTATGAAATTAAAAAAAATGATTTTTTGAAGCATCTAAAGTGGTTGCTCGCCTTAAAAATTGGAATTTTTTTTCATCAACCGATAGCCTAATATCTTTAAAAAATATGGTTTCAAAGTTTTGAAGCTAAATTTAAACTATTTTCGATATATTCTAGCCTAGGAACATGACGCATTGGTGCTGGAGCACGCTGCAAAAAGATTTCAATCAATCAAATTTCTCAAAACTGTGTTTTCAAAAATGGCATAAGCGATAACTCGAAAAATGTTTGATTAAACTAGTTGAAGTTTTGCACTCATCAAAATAACAATTTTACCTAGTACTTGAACCTACATAATTAAAAAAAATGATTGAAAAAAAGTATTTTTTTATTACAAAATAATGCGACAATTTTGGTGTGAAATTCGATCTGTGTTTTTAAAAGCATACCTTTTTTGATTTTCAACTTCTTGCATTTTTTTGTGGTTCAAACACACCATATGAATGTTTACAATAAAGAACAAAATTTCTAATTCGTTTCATATCGATACAGCAGAGGTTAAACCTTATGCCATTTTACACTTCACGCTATAACTTTGCCAGAAGACAGCCGTATAATTTCGACATTTTTGAACATATTGAAAAAAAAATACGATGTAATAAGAAAAATTAATAATAAGGAACACCTAATAACTTTTCCGAATCAATAAATATGAAAACCGTTATCTATATATTTTAAAAAATAATAAAAATTCTCGTATTTTTGCTAATCCCACGATATTCAAGAAGTTTGGGGTATTAAATGAAAATAATACAAAAAATATATGGTTTTTTACATTATGAACATGAAAAATTGGGAAAATCTCTATAAAAATGTCAGGACGATTGAGAGTCTCTCAGAAAGTTTTCTTACAAGTTAGATCACAAAATGACAGGTATTCTTATGGGAAATTCACCAAATTAGATAAGAAATCAAAAATTTTATTTGATTGCACAACGAGAAATCGTGTCGGTGGCAAGAAAGTTGAATATTTTATACGTGTTTACGAATGTTTCACGATATTTTTAAAAAATTATTCAGCAGGAAGATAGTAGTCATTCCCCTTTTTATATCATTAATCGATAATGGACTATAAAGTAATTAGTATCATTTTTGGTAATCATCGAACTTAAAATAACCAGACAATAAAAATTTCGTAAACGCTGCAAAAAGATTCCACTGTTTCCCATTTTATTTCAGCAAATCTTCGAAAAACTCAAACAAAGTTAAGACTTTTTAAAACTCAAACATTCCTCAGTAGGTCTGAATATAAAAAATTCTTTCGGGAGTGAATATCGAAGGTTTTTCTGAATTTTTCATCGATACGCCATAGTTCACTGATATGCAGAAGTGGAATAATAACTACATAGGATGTTCGTGCAACTTTTATGAGGGACAATAATATAAACGTAAACTACTGGACAGGCCTGTATATAAGCGCCGATTTTCTTGCACCTTTTATGACTTGGAATTTCACGATGGTCTACAAAGGCTATGCACAATGGATCGAGTACACCGGCATCGTTGGTATAAGGAAATAAAAAATTTATACACACATGTATTGATATATAGATATATATATAGATATATATATGCATGGGGAAGCGTAATTCAAACGTTCCGGACGCCTCGATGAATAACTCGATCGAACACGTTCGAAGATCGATATCTGGCGCGAGTAGCCCCGTTTACCACGATCTAATGTTTATATATATAGGGAGAGAATGCTCTACGACTCTCACGATCGCACGCCAGGAGAATATATCTATATTTGTATGTATATATAAATATGTGTATGCATGTGAATACATATATAGATCATACTTTATGTCTCTCTATGCTATCGCCATAGATCAGGCAGTGCTCCGTGAGGACACTCGACAACGATTTATAGCCGGAGATCCAGCTCTGGATGAGACACACACGCATTGGTGAAAGAAAAAAAAAATAACTCGCACGCCGTTTCAGAGTGAACACGTGAAACACTAGAAAGTATTATGCCCATAGCACATAAACCTCGATATACTTGTTGAAAGCGCAGATATACGGGTAACAAAATGAAATAACTCTTGTTGTTAAATTTTTCATTGTTCCTTTCTTACTGTAGGCTTTAAAGTTCGAGAAATTCTATGGAATATTTAACTGCTTCTGTTCGTTCACTTTTCGAAGGGTATGCTGAATTTTTTATAAGAGCAAAATGGAATAGTACATTCAAAAGAACAGAAATTCGTTTCCGGCACTAAAAAAAATCGTTTTCATAAACCAAGTACGCCCTGATCATGATAAGGCTCTGCTAGAAAGACTCGAGGCGAAAAATGGTTCAATTTTCGCTGTAGAAATCATGAATAGTTGTTTTTTTCCCCAAAATCTTTAATTTTTTTTAACTTCATCCGTAACGATTTATTTTTACAAATCAATATAGACGTAGACATTTTTTTAGAGAAATGTGTCATAAAAAACTGATCGATTTTGAAGACGATCGTGGGGGACCAAAAGTTTATCCACTTATAGTATACTAAATTAATGTTTTTAAGCAATAATATTTTTTTTGCAATCGTGTTTTGTTTTCTGTTAAGTGTTCTATTCCATTCAGCTCTCTTCTATAATGATTTTTTTTTGTTTTCAAAGAATTAGGTCATTTAAATATTTGTTTTCTCCTCTAATAAAATAAATAACAGGACACTACCGAAGGAAAAGAGACATTGGAATAACAGTGCGTATGAATGAATGAAAATAAAATGATCAATCGATTATTATTCAATATCGTCACTTACATGAATCAATTTTGCGATTGATTAGCCTGAGGTTTACCGAACGTGGGAAGTTCGAGTCTTTAACACTCGGTTACCCCACGAAATCCATTGCATTACGCACTTCGCACCATATACGCGCGGAATATAATGTAAATCATCAGTCGTAAATAAATCGAGTTGTCTTAAGATTGGTCAATGAAAAATTGATTCGATTGACAATTAAAAATTACTAGCACCTTTTATTTCGCGTATTTCCACATACAAATACCTGTATAATAATATTTTAGTATTTATATCTGTTGTATAATGGCATCGTTAAGTATCCCTGAAAGTAGTACACTTTGTAGGAGTACGTTACAAGTTAAATGTTTACACAAATACACGTTTGTATTTATAAAAGTACATTTAAATCGTGTTATAAAACACGCTGTTCTATTAATTGCCACCACGATACGTATCGCGATCAATTATAAATTAATCGTTTTCTAATACATATAATACGATACTCGGATACCAATAGCAAGAGACAAGAACGAAAAAAATAAAAAGATACAGCATCCAATGTAGAACGGAACGATAAACTTCGAACAAATCGAGAGAAAGACGTGATAGTATTCCACATGAGAAAATTTTCCAATCGTTGCACACCCACCTTAATTTATTTAACATATTTCCCCCCTCCCCCCGCCCTTGCCCGCTTGCCTTTCCCCCTGCTGTGTTTCTGCTTCGTCCAATCTAGCGACGCCCTCTTTTTCTTATTTTTTTTTTGCCCAGAGTAACACACGTAAATTAGTAATCTCTCGGTAACGAGAGAGGTTGACTCAGGCTAATACAGCGCAGAAACCACAAGAGTACGACGATGAACAAATGGGGCGGGGGAGAGCTTAATACTTAACAGTTCTATCACGTACCCCGACAGTGTATACGAGCTATGGACTCCTATGGACTTTAGAATATATACCTATATGTAGAGCGAACTGGATGCAACCTCGTTGCACATATATAACCCGCCAAAATGCAGCTCACATTCGAAACAACGCATGTATATAGATATATGTTTACACGGGGCTCAAACAACTGGTATTGGTGTTTTATGACCCTATGGAAATTCGAATTGGAAACCAGTCGTAATTGCCGGCCCGGCGTTTACGTCGGGTCCCCACTTTCGTCCGTCGGACCACCGCTATTACTACTAACTCGTGCCTCTCTGTTCTATGTCCATGCCCTGCTCGATCGTCCAATCTACTTGCCACAAATGTACCACTCTGCTATACCAACTAGTTATATAGATTTCTGTACACCACTTGGACTAATTTTTCTACCATCGTCATTGCATCGAAAAAAAAAAAAACTGAAATTTAAGGTCTTTTTGTCTCTCTACTGTACCAATTATGCCAGATGTGGAACCAAATAGTTCTAGCGATGCAGTAACATCTGTTATTCGATGTTTTTCAAACTCCATATAGAAGAGGCATTTGTTTATATATTTTCGCCACATATTTCTGCCTTGGTTTCAGAAAAAGTGACCCATAATTACGAAACAATGTAAATTTGAGAGAACAACACTCAAAATCAATTTGTTTTATTATTTCAACGTAATTGTAAATGAAAACCTCAAGTCACATTAGAGTGACAAGTTATGTAAGTTCAATACATAAAAAGGTAATAATACAAAATGTATTTGTTAAATGCGAGTCCATATTTGGGATCGTACATGATAAAAAGTGAAACCATACACGATGATACATTTGCTATAGAGAATCTCAAACTTTGTAGAATTCATTTTTTTTTTGGCTTCTTTTTTTACGCTTGTTTTCGTGCGAAAAGAGTGCGGAAACAAACTGCTACAATTGAGAGGTCTGGTTTCTTGAATATGGAAAATACTACGTACTTTATTATGAAACGAAAAAATGGGGTCACCAAATCATTTATTTTACATAGGACAGTCGGTGGCATATAAAAAATGTAAAAACTATCGCATAAACGAAATGCACTCCACTAAAGAAATACTTAATAGATCATTATCGCTTTTGGGCCATTCATGCATGCACAATTTTACGTGGGCGTATTCAGTCCAAAATTTTGAGAATTCCATTTTCGGGATTTTCTACACAAAAACGTGAAATTTATGGTTGGGAGTTTGACACATTGCAGCTATGGGTGTCGTTTGACAAACGATCGGAAAGTCTGCGACCAGCTCGTTCGTCATCGTCATTGAACATATAGGGCTCATTGGGTCCAAGCGATATATATAATTTCGCACGAATACGTAACTCAATATAAACATGTATACACATATATAAAGAAGCGAAAGAAAGAGGGGAATGAAGCTGAAAAAAATTGATCGTTTCGATCCTGAGCCAGGATACGATGTATTTTTATCTTTGCCATATATATATATATATATATATATATATATATATATATATATATATATCTTTACCAATTGGGAACAGAATATTGAAAAATCATGACTCCCCAGGAAGGATACATACTCGTTGCAATTTTTTTTACCTCTGCCCATTCACGCAAATAGATATATGTGCATGTTTAGGGGAGACCAGAGTGAAATAGGGCACTGGGGTAAAATGGGTCAATAAAAAACGAGTCACCACTGCAATAAAATTATCCCCAGAACTCTACAATCTATTTTTTCCAAGGTAAACCCCACACTGGGTTAAATAATTAGCCCAATCTTCTCGTGGGTATAAAATGTTCCTCGTATGCGATAATAAGGTTTAATTATATACCATTCTCTTCATTTTTTCATTGCGAAGAGAATGGTGCGTGATAAAGTTGCATTCGATTAATATTTAATGGTGAAAACTCTATAAAACAGAAAGAATGGTTTAAAAAAATTAGTTCGGGAAGGAAATTTGACATTTTCGTGGGGTAACTAATTACCCCGTTGTGGAGTTCTAAGGTTAAAAATGTTATCGTCACTTAAAAATAGTTATTACATTTTACTATTATTAATGTATCATTAGTCAGGCATAAGCTGTGCTGTACTTTTCAAACAAGACTATCTGGAATTCAGTAAGAGACACTATTGATTACGTAGCAGAAAGAAATAATTATTTCGGTAATATCATTTCACCTGATAAAGAGAAGTGGCAGAGTCTTGTTATAATACATGAAAAAATAGTTAAACTGAACGAATAAGCTTTCAATTGGCTAAAAAAATATGTATCCTTTCTAAAGCAATGTCTCTTTTTCCTCCCTTTGTCCCATTTTACCCCTTCCTCCGCTACATATACATAAATATATCTCGTATATACGTCAGAGTATTTGAAATATCTAACTTTTCCGGTAGAGTCATGGTGAGAGGGTGTTAAATTGTGTCCTGATTGATGAAGCCTCTCGGTTGTTCTGCAGGTCAGCCACAAGCAGATCTTTTTCACCCTGGCTCTCCATTCTCCTTTACCCGTTCGTTACGTATATACATAAATCGATTTTGTTTTTTTTTTTTACGTTCTCGATTTATTTCACAGCTGTAGGTCGAAGAGTTCATATTGCTCGTGAAAAATTTTTAGGGCGTTCACTTTTTTGTGTCAAGCCATGCGGAATACTAATTGAAAAAAATCGAGAATACAAGTGGGTAAGGGTCCGAATCGAGTTGTATCAGGGTGGAATGTCTCGGACACTTATAAATCGCCATTTATAAAGGACCGGTAAAGATCTCGCGTCAATAAATCAATGACAGACCGGATAGATCGTAACATTATTGCAAATGCCATTTACAATCGTCAATGCACTTTAGTAGTAACGTGTGGTTATTCACGCACGTTAATATATTATCCAAGACATTCATTCATTCTCCATACATACACACTTGGAGGTAAACGTAAAATTGTACAATTTGTGAAGGTGTATAACTTACGAAATGTATTATATGTGCGAACGAAACTATCAAGTATCAGGATTCTGTGCTTCAAACTTAAAAGGGCGTTATCTCCAAGAATTTAACGGATAAAACAGCCAGTTTCACGATCTTTTGATCCTTTAATTTTATTTATATCTCTGTATGTCTTTACTTATATTTATATTGTCTCGGCTTTACTGCGCGAAATCCTGACGATTGTCTATTCGCGATACTAGATATATCAGATATATTCAACATAAATATATGTATATATTTGCGATATCTTTAGATAGCTTCGCATATATTTTGTATACAAATCTCTTACCTTCCAATTAATAACGCATTGTCTCGAAGCGTGCAAACCTCAGAATTACATCACTATAAATCATCGTCTAATCGCATCGCGTCCGATTTAATGGGATATAACTTATTCCTTGTGGGTAATACAGTACGTGTTTTATCGAGGTATATAATTTTTAACAATTGTGCTGTATTACTCGTATTTATGAGACTGTTATTTCACTTAAAAAATCTTGTAATTAAATAATTTAATTTAAGAGGAGAAATTATTGTAAGCGTAGGCGAATTATCAGACGATTTGAAGAATGGCGTGGAATTTGGCAGCTCGAATACTGGAATTTGGACAGAATTTCACAGTATCAGGATTTTTTTTACATTCATCCCTATTGCAAATCAATAAAAACGTATTAGGCTTCATAGATCGAACAAATTAGCAATAACCTAAATAATTAATTTCATTGCAATTTAAAGAAATAATAGAAATAAAAGATAATCAAAAAATGTATTTGATTCAAGTAAAAAAGTACTGATTTAAAAGTTATTGAACCGACATGCATTTTACACTCACAAAAATTTATGTAGATCGCGATATACCTCTTGTTGACATTTGCTTAAGGTAGTTACATACAAGATTTCGCAATTAGACACCTCGTATAAAAAAAACGTTAATTATTCAGAAAACTATAAGAAACATTTATGGCTCATAAAAAATAGGGATTGCCGTACATTTGAAATAAATATTGTCAATTGAAATATTTGATAAATTGATGCCCCAGCGTTTTCTGTTATTTACCATTGTCATTTTGTAAATTCGACAATACTAATCTTCTCATATAAACCAAGCTAAACTATGACGTGAACCACAGCAGACTCTTGCCAAAAACATTTCTGATGGATAAATTCCACAAATGGGCATGGCACTGACTCATAAACCGTTTTTTTTTTCGTATTACTATTAAAAACATAATTATATCCATTATACATTGCGATTTTTCGGTTTTCTAAATAATAGTTTATATGTTGACTAAATACGTCGAAAGCACTACCTTAATCAACGAAATGATCGAGAAACATTATGAAATTTGTAAAAATTAATTATAACTTGCATTAAATTTATTCAGGTTAAATTGTGACATTGTAAATGTTTATACTTTGTTAGTATTTTTTCATTTCATTTTAATCTATAAATAACAATAAAATTTACTGACTCTACTTTAACAATGTATATTTGATAAATGATTTTAGGGATCTATAGTAAAAACGAAAACCATGAGAAATCCCATAACGAGATTGTGATACCTCGAAGAGTGAGAGAGAACGGCGACCTAATTAGTCACGACGTGACCTATCATCATTCCGGAAATGATGAGGAATTGCACTATAGAATAGAGCTCAATGGAACGGAGTATCACCTACAACTGACTGGTTCGAGCGAGTTCGTAGGGCCAGGAATGATCGTCGAGAGATGGAAACGCGCTATTCACGTACGATCATCGCCCAGGGACAACTCAACTAAATGCCATTATCGTGGATTCATTCGAGGACACACAAACTCCCTTGTCGCCCTGTCAGCTTGCAATGGCTTGGTGAGTATTTAGCATAAGTTAAATGTATATCGTAGCGTTATAATCGACGATTTTAATCATTCAATTGATTTCGCTTTATTTTTAAACTGATTATTCCAACTACAAATTGGACTTGATGTGATAACAAAATTTAATTGTGTAATGCATATTCATTCAGCGATGCAATCGATTATTCAACCTGAAAGAACGACCTTAATCTAATAACGAGTTTGATTAATTTTATAAATTTTTATTTATTCTTAAAATCATTAATTCTGACCAAAAATTACCCAAGATCTAATAACAAATTATAATGATTTAGTCAGTTTTTTATTTAGAATTAAATAACTCATATCACGATTGGGAATGAACGTACCAATTCGATCCAGCTGAACCAATATGTTGTAACAAATTTGTTTCCAAATCATGTTTTCAAATTCATAAAATATAGTTTCGAAGCAAAAGATAATTCAGATTGTACAATCTGATGTGAATCAGCTTGAACAATTTAAGGAAGTTCTGCTCCTACTTTGAGGAACGTGTGAGGCGACGTGGGTTCCTATTCTTTATTGGCTGATTTTGCAAAAAAATGAAATTTCGCAGCATAAAATATATTTATAATCAGATTTTATTCCTACTAAATGGATAATATCGTATTATTTTAGTCCAGGATTTAACCAGAAACTTTGATAGTGAAAAAACAATTCATTTGCAGTACAGAATTTGAAGCCTAAAACATACCATCGTTGAAGCAAAATGACTAGTGATGCGAAATGACTGTCATTTTAGGAATCAATCAAATTACCAAAAAAATGACGGTCATTTACGATCATTGTTGGTAATTTTTTCAAAGTCAATTTCCTCCAATGCAAAATGACAGTCATTTCAGCTATGGTCACGTCACGGTCAAATATAACGGATTAACTCAATGTAGTTGCGATGTGACGGTCATTTTTTTTGGGTCACGGTCAGAACTAAAAATTTTCGAATAATATATACCTGTATACATAAGCGAGTCAAACATTACGCATTGAAAATCATTTTATTTTCGCGATGCACCGATTACATATGTATTTTGTTGGCACAAGTATTTTAAACAAACTTTTTAGTTCAAACATTTTGAATATTTTCTGCTTTGAGAAAAGCCATCGCAGGGCCAAGCGCCCGAACGTGTCTCGTCACAAAATCGGTCATTTTTCATCGATCATTTGACATGTCTGTGACGATCATAAGACGGTCAAATAATCAACCGTGTGACCGTTTCGCATCACTAAAAATGCCACACGCACGCTAACAGTTGGTTGACAGCACTTTCGTTAGGTTTAGGCTGAGTTTACGGAAGTTTTTGGGCATAAATTATGTCAATATAATATATATTCGATTCCAAAGAAACAACTTCGTTGGGGGGTAAAGTATATTACAAAAATTTGGCCATTCATTTTCTTGTTTACTCCCATTCTCTACAAAATGTAAGTAGCAGAAGACACGACCGTTCTCGCCGCCTCAATCTTTCTGTCTCTCTTTTCTCCTCTGCGAAATTGCCATGTCGAAGGCTAGTGCGGCCATATCTCTAGAAATTCGACGAATTTTCATTATATTCGTTATAGATCCTTTTTGTCTTGCACTCGATCCAATTTTCAATGAGCCACCACCTTTTTAATTACTTGATATTAAATCATTTCTCACGTCATAACAGGATACGTATCATAAAGCTCTGTGCAATTTGGAGATAATTTCACGATTTTTTATCTGAGAAAGTAGGTGATCAATCTTGTTTAAATTTCGCAGGTACACGCGGAATATGTTTCCAAAGGTGCTATTAAAATTTCAAAGACCTGCCACTTTTTTGAAATTCGAGCAGAACGTCCTTAATTATTTTTTTCTGCGCGACGAATGCCGTCAACGAATTCTCGACCAAGTTTCATTTTCTTATTTTCTTCTCAGAGAACGGTTTTTTACTCCCTTGAGATTAATTCCCTGTTTATTTCCGGTCTGTCGACATCTACGCTCCTTTTCACTCAGCTCGACAGTGAGATCCTGGTATTTGTGCGTCCATTCTTTCATTAACATTCAACGGAATGCAATTATATCAATGCAATTCAATGTAAAAGAAAGAAAAAGAGAGAAAGAGAGAAAAAACTGGGAGACAAAGACAGTGAAGAGAAATGAAAAACATCCCTCATTACTCATCCCCCTCTCGTGTTTGTTATACTCGTAGAAAAAGCGTCCAACAAAGCTGATTCTTACTCTCCGGGTCCTCTATCATCCATTTCTCCCACAAAAGGATAATAATCTGCTTATTTATTCAAAGAAAATCAAATAATATTCTCAAAGCAATCATTGATATTAAATTACCCCAAACCCGTGAAAAACTATTCTATGATTTATTACATTTCGTAAGATGAAAAAAATAAAATAATAAAGAGAATCATGGCAAAAATGATTTACTTCAATATCGAACTTTGAATAATAATTTTAATGTAAAATGAATTGTATCCGGATCGAATGTTAAAAAAAAGAGCATCTACATCCAAAAGAGGCATCTTTTTTCCACTCATTTGTTCATTTCTCCGATGTTTTTTATTTTCATTTTTTTTCATTTTTTTCATTCTTGGTTCGTCGCTGAACTCTCAACGATGGCTTGACGCCATGGCTCGCATCGTCTTTGCAGGAGAGATTGTCAAGCTTAACCTTTAACTCGTATCTGGTAATGTGTCTCTGAAACGGGGATATATTACCCGGAGGTGAGCGGAATTCAAGGCTCGCGCGTTTTCTACTACCTTATAAGCCATATATACAGACATATACTCGAAGGAGCTCAAGACACGACAGTCTTTCGCGAATTATAATACTCAGTGTCTTGCTCTCGCCATCCACATATCTCTCAAGCACAAATTATACCTCATCTCTCTTTCTTTCTCTCTAATTACTCGATTAAAGTGTCGTTAGCGAACATCGAACGTGAAAAGAGCACGAGAAAGGGAGAGGGAGAGAGAAAATATATGTACAATTTTAATATTCACGTCTCCAATGATTTCGAGAACATTTGAGCACCTTCCGTGAGGTCTGTCAGAAAGTGTTGTGAAAAGCGAATAATCATCTCGATTTCACGTGTTAAAAATAAGCACACAGATACTTACTTTCATAAATTTCTAACTGCAATTTACGATGCAACATTCAAAGCTTCTACTTTTTGAAAGAAGAATAAAGAGCGATTAAACAAATTTGGACGAAAGGATCCCTGAATGATTGAAAAATATACTGGACCCTCACGCTCATCCAATAGTGACTCGTGATTTGTTGAACAATAAAAATTCTTGCAGTGACAATATACTTGTCAAAACAATTGCAAATATTTGTCCACGTACGTACTCGAGCGAGATGATGATACATATTGAAGAAAAGAAGAAGAAGAAGAAGAAGAAAAAGAAGAAAAAAGAGTCATGGTGCATGCATCAGCGCAATTTGCTCGCAGCTTCCAGATAATGATTTAATTTGCCACCGCCTGGCAGATTTATGGCGGCGCACCTAGCCGTATACGCTCCAACGAGATGCATACACAAATCTATATATATATATGGACTTTTGTACACATTTGTACATACAATTTACAATATACGATTCAGAGGACATTTTCAACTGAAAAGGGCGTAATCTGTGCGTTTCCACGATCGAAGCAACGTCTCCTACGATCTTTTGATTCTAGAATATCGATTTATAAGAATACAATAATATAATCTCTAGGAATACGCGCCTTCTTAAGTTTGTACCTATCAAAGGTGTGCATTCGTACGTTTGTGAGACCAGAAGAAAATGGCACAATGGGGCAAAATGGGCTACCACTGCGAAAAAGATGAAAAATCATATTGTCAAACAAATGCGTTTATTTGCTTCATTTCATTGTACTTAACATAGCATATGTCAGGCTTACATCGTCCGTCTGTTTTTTAATAAGACTCTATCGATAATTCAGTAAAAGATACCGCCAAAAATCCTGTCGAAAAATGAATTCTTTTAGTTCCTCTGGCAGCCTTAATGAAAATATTTGTAAAAATTTTCATTCAATAAATCAATTTAATGGATAACTTTGATCAAGACGCAAATACGAATGTCCCTTTTTCAACCGTGATATCTCATTTCGCTCCCTCGTTTTATTTTATATCGGTATCCTCTATAATGTACCGAGAAATTACAAATGTTACCAGAAAGTAAGACCCTTGCCTAAAGCTGCTGGATGTCCATATTTATTGCAAGGTTTAGCTACGAAGATCGTTCTGTGTGTCCCATGGTTAAAGAGCCAAAGGGTAGGAGATGCTGGTACGAGAGAAACGTGGACCCGCGATACGTTTTCGTTACAACCATCTTGGCTCTCACGCAATGCCGAGTAATTGCTCAATTTTCTCCAGAAACCTCCGGAGCTACATCGAGAGATAGTAAGAATTCTTGGTACACCCGATTCACCGCTTTTACGAACATATATGTATATATTTATACGTACACATATATTACCGACAGATACGGTATTTACAGTATGCATGATTATTCATGTGAAAGGGAATAAGGAGACAAGAATGAGCCTCGAAGATTTACGAATCAAGGCTTTAAATACGAGGCAGCTTCGTTCTTTTTTCCATAAATTTACTCTTTTGACAGAGAAAATCTACGGTTTTGAGGGACTTTAATTAAAATGAGTGGTTACCCATAAATATCGTAGTTGAGTTGTATTTAATTTTATTCGTTTGAATGCTAAATATTTTGCTAAATGTAATCGTGGAATGTTTAAAAATTATTTGTTTGAATAGGTAAGATTCAAAGATAATTTAAAGATAGAAGTAAAAGAGGCCGATGTTGCATGAGTCAAACGGCCAAATGAGACACCATTTATAGATTTTTATTTGCAGGACATAAAATATAGAAATCTTTTTTTCGGTACTTAAAAAAATGTATTTCTTAAACTTAACTTCAATGAATCAAATATCGAGTTTTCGTTATGTATTTAGCGGCGTCTTGATGACTTGGTGTCAGATTTTTTTCTAGTGCCCGATTATGCACTGATTTCCTCCAGATCATTTTTTTAGAAACGTATATGCGAATTCTCGTACTACTTAAATTCCATTTTTGGTTATTGTGAAAATAATCGTGCTCGTTGAAAATAAATGTTCGATTAAAACGACATTCAAGTAATTAAAACGACCGCACTTGATTGAAATAAATGGAGTTCGAAATCGTACGCGTTTTACAACTAGAGGAATTAAAAATCAATCGTTGAAAAAAAAATTAGCCTGAAAGAGGAGAGAATTACAGGAAAAATATTAAAACATCGTTTTAAAGTTGACACGTCGATGATTGGTTGTCGTACGAAACGGTGAAGCCTGGAAAAGCTGTTTGCCATTCCACTCTTGCTCGTACTCTCATTCGACAAAATTATCTCGCTTCTTCTTCTTCTTTCTTCCTCTTTCTCTCGCTCTTTCTCTCTACAAGTTTTCCAAGGGACTATTCCATACGCCATTTCGTAAGCCATCCAAGAGTCTCTCACGGATCTCTTCGTAGCAATTGAATTATCTATCGAGCGCGCGGAAATTCAATTAAAACTGTCTCAGCATTCAATCGTCCAACTCCCTTCCTCCGTCACTCTTTCGAACTTTCCCATCCGCGAATGTTCTATACGCGGAGAGAAAACGAGAGCGCTCAGGCGAATTTTACGAGGGTTGGAACAAAAAATATCGTAAGATTTTATCCGGCGGTAATTGGCGATCGCTCTCCAAGGAAATTTAGACTTCGTTATCTTATATCAAGAAAATCCTCGATCGTAGAGAAAATTTTAGAGTCAACATAAATATCCATTTGATCCGTTCAGGATTTACCAAAAAAATCGAAAGGACGTTAACCTTTTTTATACCGTATTAGAATCGTTGGGGGTTCCATTTAATTTCAAACTGACGGATAAAACATTGATTAAACGTTTGTATAACCGAGACATCGGATTTATAAAATTGAACATTTCTCTGGAGTTTCGAAATAAAATCGGAGACTTAATAGATTGCGCATCAATTATAAAAAATGTATATTTTTGGAAATTTGTATTATTCAAGAATTCTGTAACCTGAAATAAAATTCTATATAAATCGTGAAATTGTCAATAGACGACTCGATCTATATGCAGAAATTCTCTCGCTGAACTCATATTTATGCGAGGAATTAATTTGGTTTAACGAGCTTTCAAATTGTACAACTCCTCCGGAGTTCTATTTCGATAATGGACCGTATTCCTCATGGTGAAAATAAGACAAGTTACTACCTTTACTAATGCTTACAATGTTTCGTATAATTCAAGCTTATGCGATATATTTTATGATCGTTTATTCAGTAAATAATGTTATTACCATTATCTTATTGTGTACTAAATGTGGTAAAGTTATTTCTTTATTTTTATTGACTTTTAATTTCGTATACAATTTAATTACGTTCATCTCACTGTACACTTCGTTATTATTGATCAAATTTGTTGTTGTGTTTAATTTTCGTCCAAAATGAATCTGGAAATGATATTTTTCAGAGTATTCTATTTATTTTATAATTACTATCGATTTAATATATTGTTATTGTTGAATTTTCTTCTTAAATGATTTTTTTCAAATCTATTAAATTTATTTCTTTGTTTATATTGATATTATTTATCGCTAGTGTTGCATTTGATTCTCGGTCTCTTTATCGAGTCGCAATTCTCAGTCCCTGAGAAATCATTGCTGTACGCAATAAGAGAATGTTTCTTTATTGCATATTTAATACAGTGTATCAATTTTATTTTGCGTTTCGTGCTCTATGGATCGTGATACGAGAGTAAGATTGACGGACACTTTGAATTACAAGTGAACGATATAAGCTTTTAGTTTTATTCTTTGTGTATCGTACATATTGCCATTAGTGGATGAATATAGATATGTTTTAAGACGTTTGTATGAGTCTCTCTCTCTCTCTCTCTCTCTCTCTCGTCCTCTCTTCTCCTTCTTTCCAGTACTCGTTGTCTTATATGATCCAGCCCTTATCGTAATTCATATCGTAATAGGATCATTTTTCAGTGAGCCAAGACACGAGTGAGCCACACGCATATAAATTTTTATTACAACAACAAAACTGCTTTATTCAAACGTACATGCAACTAAAACCCTAAAGAATGCAACCCTCATATCACATATTTATTCTCATAAAAATATCATAGAAAGGGAACGAGAATGAGAGACTAAGAATAACAATGTAATGAGAAAACACTCCGAAACAATTGGTACACGATGTTTACTCGGTATTTACGATCACGCGATTTTCCAGAAGCTAATTGGTCAATTATACCCCTCAAGACTCCTCGTCTTCAAAACTCATTTATTGTTCCGCTTCCTACTCCAACTAAACGAAGATCATTTCACGTTTTACGAGACCGAAGAGGTCGAAAAACAAAAGTGGAAATAGAATGTATCTCCACTTGAGTTTTTTTCCTAATGAAAATAATTATTTTCAAACTAAAAAATAAAAATAATTATTGAAAATTACATTTAACTTTTAGTAACTAATTTCATTGAACTTTTTCATTACTTCCGTATCAAAATAATGAGACAATTATGGAATTTCCTAACTTTATTTCAATCGTACGATTTATAGAATAATTCAGCGTCTTTTCTCTGAAGTTTAATTCTTTTCTGACGTTGTCCAATGACTTCTTAATCTTGATCGAACATTTTGGAATTAATTGTTCTGAAATATACCGATAAAAATGATTATTTTTCAATTGAGATTAAATATGTGAAATAATCTAATCAAACTTTTTCACTAATTTCGTACCAAAATAGTAATAAAATCTTGAAATTCCCCAACGACTTATGGAAAAAATTGGAGTCCTTTTTCCTGGGGTTCCATCTTTTCTGTAATTATGCTGTGAGATCTTAATTTTCATCCTGTATCACCCTTCGACACCTGAATGAAGGATAATCAGAGCTTTTACCATCTGCACAATAATTCGGTTCTTCCTGTTCGCATATGAATTTGTCTTAAAAAAAAATAACTGCGAAAAAATTGTGAGCTAGTACAGAAACTGCGAAGCAGCAGTAGCTCTCGATCGTTATGCACCACCCACACGGGAGGCCTTGCAGACCGTCTAATGACGGTATAAATCACGAAAGAAAAGTGAGAGAGATCGAGAGAAGCAAAAAAGTGAAGGAAGGGGCGGGGGGGAGGGCATATGCAAGTAGTTATCATCATCGAGATCTCAGGAACTTGGGCTGAGTCGGTGCTGAACACGATCATCATCAGCATTCAGGGGCAGTAGCGGTATAACGTCCAAAAAATTCACGTAATACGGACATAACGCTCACGCACACGTACCACAAGATATTCAGACCTTCAAGTACATGCATATGCCTCGCCCCGAAGCGACGATGAACGAAAATTTACATTTTCCCTTTTTATTTCTGCTTCATTCGTCCTTTATTCACGGCGACGTGGAAAAAGAAGATAATAAATAATTTTTACTTCAATCCATTTCAATAATTTCAGAAAATTGCCTGGAAAATCGAAAAGAATATTTTAAACACGTACGTTTATAAAAGATGATCATTTCTTGTTTAAAATTGGCATTTTCAATGTCAATATTAATGTCTGCATTTTTAATACATAAAAATGTGGTTCATTTTTTTATATTTATCGAATGCTGCCGAAAATAAAAAGCAGCAATCTCTTCGTTGATATTTTAATTAGCGCGCGAGCATTTTCGACAGAAAAATGAACCTTGGAAGCAGGATAAAAGGCAAGGGAAAAATCGTGTATTTCTTGTCGAGCACCACGGGTTGTTAATAATCTTTGAACGAGCTTTTGTATATTCTGTGTGAATATATACGTATGTTTACTCTGGTTATACTAAAAAAAAACGATAACAATATTTATTTATCTGTCAAAATCTGTACTTTACAAAAAATTGGAAAATTCTATTCATTTATCATGTTAGTATAAAAAACTTCAATAATTTCTCTTGCATTCTTACTTTACAAACTGATTTTCCATTTCCTTTCAATTTGGAAGCATTTTAGGACATATATGAGAGAAATTAGCTACTTTGGAGCCTAAATAATTTGTATTAAATACGATCTCAGCTCCCTTTTAAAAACTAGATAAAAATAATATTCTCTACTTTGAGAATCATGAAGAATAAAACGTCAATAAGAATCAAAATCAAGTTCCCAAAAATGATAAAAATATTCTTAATTTTAAATAATACCTAAAATCATTTTAACTCCAATATCACTTTGATTATTGTTTATTACTGTCGATTCATTGCATACTCTCGAATACGTACGTGTCTCTTATCCTTATTATATCAAGATCAATTATCTGATTGGTCAAGCATATTACATCAATCGGAGTTCATTGGACAGAAATATTAATCGAACTGTGATCATTCTGATTAAAATAAAATTATACACGCGTTCTGAGGGCGTCGAGATCGTTCAGTAGACAAACACGTTGAGTTATGTGATTGAACAACGCATTTTTGGTACTGATATTATTTCTAATTCAATATGAGATCGCAGTTATTTTTTTTTCTAAACGAATGAAGTCACTTTTCAACTTTATTCGTTACGGAATAATTATTTGATAAATATTTAATTACTATTATTAATTTGAGAAATAATTATGCAACTTTTTAAGAAATTTGACAAGTTAAAAAATATATAAAGCTGTTTTTTAGTTCAAAAATTACTAAAGTTAATTATATTTTATACGATCGCTTTTCTATCATGATCTATATTTCGCTAGCTAGTTAACAAAAGGGCCTAATGTAATTAATTTGCAACACATTGATGTGAGATAAGTTAGTTTCTCAAAAAATTCCCAGCGTACATATTTACGAACACGAATATGTACATTTTCATGTATAAAACGTACACATGCGAGCAACGAATCTCCGTAGGTCGCATAATGTAAAAAGCATACTCTTGCTCCCTGTAATTAAGGCGCGGTGCTCGATCAATCACTCGTTATCTTCAAGCATCCTTCGCTCCATTCTCGTTGCTTCTGTTGCCCAGTTTGATATAGCTCTCATCTCCTCTTATCCTGTCTCATGACGTTGTTCACCGAGCGAGTAATCTGCGATTTCCAAATCTCTTTGATCGTCCCATATTATCCTGGCCCGTTGACGTTTTGTCCGACTATTCAACCGTGTCTGACTATTTTCGACTGCGATCACTTATTTCGAGACCACGCACTCTCCGGATCAATTAAGCTTTATCTACTTTCGGCATTTTTTTTATAACCTTCAGTGAGTTGGTTGGAAACTTAAATATTGATAAATAAGAAACAAAAAACCTTTTGTAAAATCAAAAATAATCGATTAAACCAAAATTGCAATAAATAAAATCATTTTGGCAATCAACTACATTTAATCGAACTCCGAATATATTGAGGATATAAAAATATACTAAAAGAATGTGTTTAGCTGAAATAATGTTATCAACTTCATACGAAAATGAAAAAAAGTACGAAGTAAAATGGAATATAGAAGAAAGAAAAGTAAATACTAGTTCAGAACGTACTCGAACGAAAACAAAGTATAAACTAAACAGGAAGTTGCATAATTGGCGTATAATAATCAATACGAGGAGATTGTAGATTATCATTACGAGAGAGGCCTGTAATCGATGGCATCAATTGCATAAACCGTATACCGCAGTACATCCGGTAATCTCAGCTTTTTATCTCTCTATTTGTCTTATCTTCTTTTTATTTCTCGAACCCCTCGTCCCTCTGATATACCCTCGTAATTTATATGCGCTCGATAAGAAACGATGATTACGATATTGATTATATTTGCCAATTAACCGTGTCTGTATTTCGATCGATCTTCGGTACGAGGTACCCGAGCGGTTAATTGCTTGTGACACACTTCGGAATCTCTTACTCAATTATTTTCGTCTTTCTTTTTTTTAGAAATTGCCATAAATAGAATACTATAAAGTAAAAACAATGTTTCAAGAATTGAAAAAGCAAAACAGTACCCAAAACAAATCAAAAACAGTCCAATTATCTTGCAACTACTAAATTTTCGTAACAATTCTTTACTTTTTATTTATTTAATAAGCAATTTTAATTTTTTCACATTTTCACATGAATTATTTACGTATTCAACCTTTTACAATGTGCTCTCGCTAAGGACATAATCGTGAAGAGGGTTGAGAGAAGATGAGAATTAAAAGTGGAAAATGATGATGAGATTGGTCGTCATACACGCGCCTCCGTAAAAGAAGAGAGAAGAGAGTACGAACACGCGCGATCCTTATCACGTCGTTCTCTTCGCTTAATCGACCGAGTCGTATTAGTCTTCGCAGTTGGTGGTATCAAATATATAGATATACATGCAGCACACACATATGTGCATATATACGTATAATATGGCAGTTGTTCAAAAGTACTGTGTAAGAGAGATAAAGAGAGCCTCTGGGGAGCAAATCATAAACTATAAAACATGGGCGTTAACTAGTGCCAGCCTACGAAAGACCGCCCATCGTACTACTCGTTGGTGGTACAATAATCACTCCAACTCTTTCTGCCTCTCTCTCTCTCTCTCTCTCTCTCTCTCTCTCTCTCTCTCTCTCTCTCTCTCTCTCTCTCGTTTTCCCGAGGCTGCAACAATAATTTATATACGTGATCGTGCAGCATGCTTCGTTCTCCATTATGCATTTATATACATATATAATAGATACATGCATATATACAAGAGTACTTTGCAATATACGATATAGTTTAATTTAGTGCATCTTACGGAATAGTACAGAACTTTGCCTTTACTCGTTATACCTTCGTAAACGTATTTTACCTCCAAGAATAATGATATTCCCGACAGCCACTTTAACCACGAGATCTCAGCGGCGAGTATGATATACATGTAATGATCATTACGCTAAGTAAACTCGATATTGTAGGGTGAACGTGAAAAATTGTTTTGTTATACTTTTCCATGCAGGTCATACTTAATATTACTAGTTTTTTTCTAGTTCGTTTGTGATATAGTCGATATCGTTTTAACGATTTTCGTACATTGATCTTTTTTTTGGTCATATTTTGATGAGCATCGTATCTTCGTAATTCGTGCGTCAAGAAATCGAAAAATTATTATTATTTGCCAATAAATATTGCGCCATTTTCAGAAATTTTCAGAAATGCAGAAAGGCAGTGTGCAGGGCGAGAAAAAAACTAGAAAGCACTTTATTGCCTCGGTGCACTCATCGTTTCCTTCAACGTCATTCTCAAATTAAGAAACTCATGATTTATCTTTCAAGCAAAAAAACGTCGCTATGATTTGAAATCCCTGGAACATTGATCGGAAATATTACCGTGATACACAAACCTTGGGGACGAGAGCACACATCGTATTTGCTCGATACAGTATTTTTTTTTTCATTTTTTTTCAAAATAGAAGGAGAAAATCCAAATCAATTTATTTTTCCTATCAGAATTTAATTCCAATAAGTATAATTGGCACAGTTCGCACACAATAAGTTGGGTGAGAATTTTCTTCACGTAAAATAATAAAGTTTATATGACGTTCAGAAAAATTGTTCAAACAGATTAAAATTTGCATTAAAAATAGCCCAATTTTTCTTAACGTTTTTTTTATAAATACATAATAATAAACTTTATGAGAAAATTTCACTTGTACCGCCCAAACGTTAAATTTACATTCGAGAAATTTCACTGGACATGAATATTTACTGGTCAATCCAGGAAATTTGTACATAACAAACGACAAATGTTGTTATTTGAAAATAAAAATTTGCATTTGAATAGTCCTAAGGATTTCGGATTGTCCTTCCATACTCATGATTTCTACTGCAATATTTTAAACAGCATTTTTCCAACACACAAGATTTGGAATCATCAATTGCTGCACATGCATCCCGCAATGATCAAGTGATTATCGAATTATCGTGTAGGCCGCAAGCTCTAAGGGTTTGTCGAGGCGTTGGATCTGCACAAGCGGAATCTTGGGTGTACGCGATCAACACAAGCATTAGATCCATTTGTATATCTACATGAGGGTAGCTCACGAACGGGGCGTCAGTAGAAATGCCCGTATGAGGCCAGACACAAGTTTGAAAACGGATCTGTCATCTTCCATGTAGATAGATATATATGCATAACGGAAGTTTAGATCCTAGGCTTCTAATTGAAGACACATATACGTGGATCACGTTTGCTTAATACTCTCCCGAGAGAGCCCCCTCCCCGAGATATATATCTTGATTTATGTACGCCGAACTATACACATAGCTTCCAATAAACAAAGCAATACATTTTCGTTGGCTCGTGTATAGTTAATTGTGTGTGTAGACTCACATTATAAATCTCGTATTCACTTCGTACCGACAAATAAACGTGCGTACATCACTCTACGATATTAGAGTTTATATGCACATAGATATGTATAAATACCGTCTTCACACACACATATATATATATATATATATATATATATATATATATATATATATAAATGTGTAGCCTATTTGTATGGACCTCCATAATGTACGTATAAACAAGCCACGCGCATATCAAACGTATTTAGACAGTGTGTTTGTGTGAGACGAGGGAGAGAGAGAGAGAAAGAGAGAGAGAGAGAGAGAGAGAGAGAGAGAGAGAGAGATGACCCAGTTGGATAACGAGAAATCCCTCTCGGTACGATTACGTGTACGAGAAGTAACGAGCACCTTAAGGCTTTCATTCGCAGCTTAGTGCAACATCACTTCCATTATCGTAATGCGAAAGCTTCGGATTTCCTTCAAAATCACTCGCTTCCACTCCGTTGTTTCGTGCACTTCCTTTTCTGTAATTTATATGGTATTTTTCATCTCGAATCATGTGAGTTCGACATGTGCCTGTTTGTTATTTATTTATTTTTTTTCTGTTTCGATAGATTACAAGAGGTCATGAAAGTATTAAATTTTTTCATTAAAATTTTATAGGAATTGAGCTCTTATTTTTTGTTTGCTTTGCGTTCGACGATCCTTTATTATTAATGGAGTAGGATTTTTGGTTTTTATTATTCCATATACTTTTATATTAATATTTTTTATTTTGAAACTCGGATGTTAAACTTACTCGTACTCTTTATTTTTACCATTAATAACGCTAACTTGCTTACGTGAAATTTCTGATATAATGGATGATAGAAAGTCGATACCAGAAACGTGAAAAAAAAAAATTTCGCATCGAGTGGGAAATTATGACGGAACCCCATATGCATAAAGAGGAAATCTCGAGCTGAGCTACAAATAACTTTTTTATCCGAGCTCGGGAAACGGTCAAAGTTCGTGACGGGTTGAAGAAATGAGATCAAGTTTCGAGATAAAGTAAAGAAAAAGTGAGAGTGCCTTAATGTTATGAGACCTGTAGGTTGAGTCAGCAGAATCTTCGCGAGCCAGTTCTCCTCGATTTTTGCTCCTTTATGAACACACACGTACACATACATGGAGAAACACCTCGGTCGATCATCGCTCCAGGCTATTCTCTCACCGGTTTTGTTCTTGGCGCCGGTGATTTTCTCCGTTGATGCAACTGAGGCGCCTGTTGTTTCGTTCCCATATCTCCTTTTCGCGTATTTTCGATGATGAAGTTTTTTTCCCTTCGTTTTAATTTGGGGAAAAATATAAAAAATAAGATTACATAAGATTCAATAACGATTCGGAGATTTGATCCATTTTCTCGTAGCTATGCAACCATCAGGCTAAATATTTTAGAATTGCAAAAAATATGATTTTCATCGTCATAAATATTTATAAATAAAACAAATTCATGATGAAATTCATGAAAATAATGATTTTTAAGCGATTGATAAGATTCAGAAAAGACATTTATCTTTTCGAAGTTAATTTCATCGTCAGGAATTTTTTTCACTCCCAAAATATTGTTTCAAGCATTGTTGGCTCACATTTATAAAATAAAATAATCCGAAAATAATCACTTTTGCTTCAATTACGAGTTCCCGAAGTTGCGACAATATTGCTTTTTAAAAAGATTAACTTTTACTTCGATTCATTCACTGGCTAACGAACCTCCGGACGTTTTCTTTACGAACAGTACAGTTGAAGTTTTCGAGATTTCCGGCTGTTTTCAAAGTACATTATATTGCCGGAGAGTAAAGTGAACTTTTTTCAGGATCATCTTCTTCAGGCACACGAATAACCGTGAGAATAACGAATGAAATAGAAACGCGATATTATGATATTACTCTAAGTAAGGGACAATACCAACTTACCTGTACAAAATCTTTTTTGCAATCTTCCTCACTTTTGGCCTAGTTTTTAAAGCCCGAGGTATCATAGTTTTGAGAATAATATTATTTAGAGATCAAAGACGGATGTACAAGAAGTTGGCTTCTTAAACTTTCGAAATAACTTTTTTATTGTTATTCCTCAGCATAAACGAAGAATTTCATGAAGAGCCAAAACTCCTTCACATTCGGACTATTCTTTTGCGAGTTGGTACAGCACTACATACCTATTTTTATGATAATCTCTGCGAGCAAGAGAGAGCTCGAAAGATTTGAAAACAAAAGCCAGCAAAGAGAAGTTGATAAAATAACCAGAAAAGCATTTGGGATGTGTGTATAATACAATAGAGAATAATTCTCGAATGCTATTATGAAATTGTCAAACACACGCTTAGGGAGGTCGAGAAAATATTAATTATTAATAAAGCATTTGAAATTCTTCGTTCCGTGCAATTTAGCTAATCCGGAATAATAACGTTTGACAAATTACGACGAAAATCTTAGAGAAGAAGAAACAATACGAAATTCCTAATAAATAATTATTTATCCAGATTTTATTCCTAATAAATTATTATTTATCCAGACTATAATTTCAATGCAAATAAACTACGATTTCTCGTTAAGTGTAAAAATAAAAAAAGTGTAAAATAATAAATTAATAAAAGAAAACCATCTTCAATAAATACTTGAATTTTTACCAAGTGTTTTCTGTGATTCTTAGCGAAAATGTTGACACATTTGATAAACCATTCATTAAAAAATTATATATATATTTTTTTGCATTATCTTGCAGTCTACATGTTCAAAATGATGTAAACAAAATTTTCAAGTTAAAAGTAAGTATCAATATTTGAGTTAACACTTTATTTTACATCAAGAAAAAAGCAACAAAAAATTCAAACGCGTTTTCCTCGTAACAACTTTTTTCGATCGTGTCCCAGCGAATACTCGAAGACCAATGAACCGATTAAATTTTTTTTTCTTCAAATATTCGTTATCGCAGTGATTAAGTTTGTAAGTGGCCGAATTTTAAATTTTCATAATTACTATTTTTTAAAACCGCTTAAACTAAAAAAGTCTAAAAATGGAAACAAGAAAGAAACAAAGCATCAAATCGCCGCAATTTCGTGAAAAAAAAATAAAAAAAACGTCCAGTTACAACGATAGCTACATTCATATAGATATTTAAATTTTTTAATTTTTTATTGTCAGATAACCCTTCACCAATATTTCGATGGGACAATGAAGAGAAATTTTTTTTTAAGCTTTTAACATTATAAATTTTTAATATTTTTTTAATAAAAATTAGTATTGAAATAGTTGAATATACACTCAATAAAATATTCTTTATCCGATTCCTAAATAATTAGTTATAACTGTGAAAAAAATTCCCAAGAATTAAAAATTTTTTACTCCTTGAGAATAGTAAAATTAAGTTTTTGATTAAATTTTATTAGTCTATTTATTTATCATTAATTTGTTGAAGTGATGAAAAAATCGATGTTTTAGATGGTTGCGCCTGATTGTGCTCCTTTTTCCATTTTGTCCCAGACTCTCTGACATTGTAATTCTTTACGCATGGATAAAAAGTTGAATAACCAATAAAGGAAAATAGTTTTATATGTTTTTATAAATATTTATTTCTTGTCATGCTCGGACTTTTCTTATATAAATTTACCACAGAGTGCAACAACATCCGAGCGAGAGTACCTCGTGTAACATGAGACATCATATTGTGTTTCAGTCGGGTGTACTCCGAGGTGATCATGGTGAGTTCTGGCTGGAGCCAGTCGCCAGCGAGCCATCGACAAAAGAAGTAAAAGAAGATGAGAAGATAACGTCGATGACGTACAAAGAGAGAAGAACAAATGTGAGGTGCGTTGATCATGTTGGTCGTTGTAAAAATACAACGGAAAATGATCCTGGCGCCGAGACGCGTTACGCTTATGCGGGCAATCCTACAAGCTTGACATCGGCCGGCAGACCTCATCTTGTTTTTCGGCGCTCCACTACCTCCGCCGCTGTAGAAATAGGCGCCGGTCGTAAAAAAAGACGTAAAAAGAAGAGGAAACATGAGAGAAACTGTGGCACACGTGGTGAGTTACGACTCTGTTGCCAATTTGGCATACTATTTTAGATTTAACATTTATTGGCCATTTTTAATAACGGCCGAATAGGAGATTGCCGAAACTTTCTTTGGTAATAATAACAGATAATAATTATGGACTAGTATATTAATAAATTCCATGATCAATAAGAAGAGATAACAGCGAGAACATATTCTTATCTGTTCATCTCCATTCCACAATTATTTCACTTTGAACTTTGATGTTTTATCTGTATTTTATAAATTGTAATAATACACTGAAAGAATAATATTCGGACGATTACCATGTTGAAGTTTAAATCGTTGGAATACAACGAGTTCATTTTTTTACTATTTCCCAAAAGTTCGATGCACATTGAAGCTGCAAATAGACATCAAACTTCTTTTTAGTTCTGTTTTCGAATCTTTTACTAATGAAATAAGAGAAAAAATGTAAACAATTTGGAAATTGAAGAATAGAAAGATTCTAGGAAGTATTTTCATTGAATTCCAACGGTGCAATCGCCAATTCCTTCAAATTACCGTGAAAATGAATTTAAAGTTTGCTATACAGTTCATTATTTTACATGGAACAAAATGATTTATTTCATAAAAATTTAAACGTGTCTGTTTTTATTTAGCATGAAATGATTTGTTACCAAACGTGACGAAAGTAAGTTCTTCACAGCTATTCAATGCGTCATAATATAAATTATATATTGCACTTGAATTTTTGACTCGGCAAAGAACTCGATAATTAGTAATATTTCGAATTTTTACAATTGTTTTGACATGCCAGTCTGTCGCGATAATTTATATGGTGAATGGCTGGTACGACTTTCATTGTAGCAGAACAAATCGTTTGGACTTAGTTATTGAGTGATAATGAAACGTTGCAGATTCTCTTATTCTCCGTCTCTCGTTCTGGTATAGTTACACTATATAATTGGCGTTTGAAAAAGCAGAGATGCTTCTTAATTGCTTCGAACGCGAACACACGTGAAAATCATATGGGTGTTAGGTAGCTGGGCGATGAATAAAATGATCGGGAATTCGAGACGACGAGACGCGATTACAGTTGAGAAGAGGTATTAATATATATGTTGGCCCGGCGGGTTTCTTTCGGTATATAACTACGAGCAAAGCAGAATAACGAAACAAAAAAAAACATAAACTAAAATAAAATAAAATGAAAAGACATAAAAAAGATGGAAGGAAAAGGATTAACAGAGTTGGGTCTCATCTCTTTGGGTCGGCCCTTCTCTCTCACCTCTGTTATTAAGGACAATGAATATCGTTCGGTAGGAATGAAGCTCGTATGGCCTTTGCCGGAACGATTCATCACCGATGGTAAATGAAATCTTAATTGTAGGCTCGGCAATCGAGCTGCAATCTGCATAAATCATCGACCTTCTCCTCTCTCGTCTCTCACACAAGACATCCACTAGCCGATATTCCGTATCTTTTTTATTCAACCCGATCGTTCCTTATTTATCTGGGCATTTTTTAAAAAATTCAATACCAAAAAGCTTGTGAGTTAAATAAAGCCTGATGGATTTCTACCCGCAAGTTTTTCAACGTATTAGACCAAGAGGTTGACTGATTGTGAGCCTCATCACGAACGATGTACACCGCAACGTAATACCTTCTCAGCGGATTTGTACGAGTCCACAAGTTCACGCACAATATCTAGCGTAATCCCATATTATCTCGAAAATCCGTAATGAACGCTTGCAAAAACAGTTTTGAACGAGCGATCCTCCTGGCCCTCATGAAATGACTTATGGCTCAAATCATAAGCTCTTTATACACGAAATCTCATCTAATTAATCTGATGCTGCAAATAGAAACCTAAGATAACTAATTAATAGGATTTGCACGAGTATTATAATCAACGGAGAAACAGTTACTTTGACTTAGAGGTACAATTAATAATTCGAGCTCATTGAACATTGAACACCTGAATAAATGACCAATGTCTTCTTCTCCAAGATCAAACTTTCACCATACTATTATCTGCTTCGATAGTTCAAAAGGGTTCGTATATGTTTTCTCGAGAACGTAGACAGAATTGATGATACATCAGCTTCCTGTTTTATCAGAGTTCATTGACAATGAATGAATGGTTTTAAAAAAAGTAGCCAGCCATAAGCCAATTCGTATTTTTTTTTGTCACAGAGCCCCGACGTCTTACCGAGACGCGTCTCGAATGGCAGACGCAGCCCGGTCTCGTACAAGTTCAAGGTCGTGGTCGTAGAAAACACCAGACAAGACAGCAAAGATCTTGGCAACGTTCCAAACGTTCAATAAGTCGTGCCCGACACGTTGAAGCACTCGTTGTCGCTGATACGAGTATGATGGCTTTTCATCAGGACGGCGACGTCGAGACATACCTCTTGACCATTATGAACATGGTGTCGTCCCTCTATCACGATCCAACGATCGGTAATTTTATCAACGTCGTCGTTGTGAGAATTATTCTAATGGAGGAAGACGAGGCAGAGGTAGATATGTAGACATTATAAATATGCCACTAAATGGCGTCACGCTCAATCGTTGGAATTCAAAATGGCGTCATAGTACTTAATTAAAACATTTGAACGCTATTCTTTTTTTCCACGATCGACACAATGTTCTTCAAGGATATTTTTACACAGATGTTCTCAGCCCTACATGTTATTTTGCTCCGTTCAATTTGATTCCTTTCAAATTATATTTTCATCGATTTTTTTCGCTTTCGATACTCAAAAGCTTGGAAAAAATCTTGAAAAATTCAGCCATCTTTTAAGTGTTGTGCACTTTAATTTTCAGTCATAACTATGGCAGAAATTTATTAACTTTCGACCAAAAAGTATGATGCAAATAAGCAGACAATGTTTTTTTTTATTTAGATAATTTGCAGATTACTTTTGACAATTATTGTTATTAAAAATGTCGAGAAAATCTGAAATGTCGCTGAATTTTATCAGATTTTTGTTGAATCAAGAAAACCCAGAATTTTGATCTACTGAGATTTGTGGCTGGAAAGTAACGTGCAAAACGTCCTTAAAATCGGAATATTTTTACCAAACCGTTAATTCCTCCTGTTTATTCTTTAACAATTGCTCAGCAAGGACTGAATATCACTATTAACGCCGACAAGACGCTCTACAATTTCTGCAAATGGCAGCAAAAAATGAACCCTGGTGATGATTCTCATCCCAATCATCACGATGTTGCAATACTTGTCACGAGGGAAGACATATGCTCCAGAGCCAATACACCCTGTAGCACTTTAGGTGTCGCCCATGTTGCTGGTATGTGCCAACCAGATCGTAGCTGCAGTGTCAATGAAGACAATGGCATCACTTTAGCTCACACAATCACTCACGAATTGGGGCACAAGTAGGTCTAATTCATTTTTTTCCTTAACCACTTGATTTATTTACTATTATTCTCGAACATTATTTTTCTAAGTTCAATTTTTATTTACTCGAGCAATTTTTTTATTATCTCATGTAAAAATTCTTCCACTATGATTTATACGTTTTGGTGATCACAGTTTCGAAATGGATCACGACACTTACTTTTGAACATTATTTCGCTGATTTTAATTTTGATTTCCTTGAGCCATTTCTTTTTTATCTCTTTTGGAGGTTCTTCCACTATGGTTTAAACGTTTTCGTGATCACAGTTTCAGAATGAATCACGACATTTTTACTTTTAAACATTATTTCACTAAGTTTAATTTTGATTTACTCGAGCAATTTTTTTATTATCTCTGTTGGACATTTTTTCACTATGATTCGAACGTTTTGGTGATCTCAGTTTCGGGATGTATCACGACACCGATAAAATTGGATGCAGTAAACGTGATGGTGACACTTTACACGTGATGACCCCAACCTTCGAGGTCGATACTGTTGGTGTTGCGTGGTCGAGATGCTCGAGACGAGATATCACGAATTTTCTCGAGTGAGTTACGACTACTTTTGAATTTCAAACAATTCATTGGATTTAATTATATTATTGTTTAGTTGACTAAATAATTGAGGGGGCCAGTTTTTCTCGTGAAATAATACCGTCCTTCAAATCTTATGTGTAACAAACATACAAAATTTGAAATAAATCAATGCAATAATGTTTGCGATGTGCTGGTCATTGATTTTAAAAATGCAGTATCGAAAAAAGACGAACTAGCATCGCTCTGAACCTGCCCCTAATATTTGCTTGAGTCGCAATTCCGAGTGGCTATATCTTTGTAAATTTTTGTCGGATGTCCTTAAATTTTGCAGGGAATATTCTACAGATATCTAATTCCAAAAAATGTGAAAATGCGAAAATCAATTTTTGAAATCAGTCTGATCAGACACGACCCTTTAACGTTCTTTAATTTAGACGACTGTTTTAAATTTCTTCGTACTCGTATTTTCTGCAGCTCTCTTAAAGTAAAAGAGATAGTTTATTAAATTTTAATATTCGGTTTTGTGGCAAATTTAGTTGACAGAATTTCTACAGCAATTTTCTTTCATTCTTCAACTAAAATATAAAAAAATGTATAATTCGTTTTGAAATATGACATCAAAGAAATTTATTCGTGTATTTGTAATCTGGCGAACTTTAGTCAAGGTAAAGGCGAGTGTCTCGAAGACGAGCCAGCTGACAACGATTATGCATATCCCGATCTACCCCCCGGTGCTATGTACAACGCTGAACATCAGTGTCGACTGCAATTTGGCGTTCGAGAAGCATCGGTTTGTTCGCCACTCCACGAGGTACATTAAAATCGTGCCAATATCACAAAATTATCATTTGGCCATGTTCCAAATATCATTTTGTATCACAATCAATTTTTTCAAACTTCAACATGCTTTTGCACTTTGGAAGCAATTAAATGATCATTTATAGCAGTCCTGGTCATTCGTTTTCTCGTAGATATGCTCGAAACTTTGGTGCATCGTTGATGGTTCTTGCACTACGATGCTACATCCCGCTGCTCCTGGAACTCATTGTGGCAAACATATGGTATTTTAAAGTTCATTTTTTTTTAGTTTAATCAATCAAAATTATGAAAATTATCAAATGGTCATTAATTCTCAGCACTCTTTCAAATCTGAAATCATCAATATTGATCGTTAGCTATATTTCAATACTTTAAATAAGTAAATTTTAATAACGGTTAAAAAGCAAAATATCGCGAATTTCGATTGGAAATTTTGGTTTTTTTTTCAAAGTTGTTTTTTTTACAAAGGACAGAGTTATTTTCGTTCGAAAACTATTCAATGAATTTAATTTGTGGATACATAATAGAATTATTATAAAAATGTTTTCTACGATGTTTTTCATGAGATTTTCATTGAGCTTGAAATACTTTAAGTGGTGTCAGAATCAAGAGTGCGTGCCCATAGTCGACCGCCCTTTAGAAATCGATGGAGGTTGGGGCGAATGGGGTAATTGGAGCGAATGCTCGCGAAGTTGTGGTGCAGGTGTCTCGATCGTTGAAAGAAAGTGCGATCATCCGGAACCAGCACACGGTGGTAAATTTTGTATCGGTGAAAGACGACGATACAAAATTTGCAACACTCAACCGTGTCCCGAAGGAATGCCCAGTTTTAGGAGCGTCCAGTGCAGCGAATACGATGGGAAGGAATACAAGGGCAAAAATTACACGTGGTTACCATATTTCGATCAAAGTAATTATATACACAATGTTTTTTTTTTTTTTATAATTAAAGAAATTAATTTTCTTAGTAAAGATATTATTTTTACATTTCTATCAAAATTTTTACATCGATTCGTTATTTTTTTTCCTGTTTTGCCAAAATCAATGTGTAAAAAAGCCTCAAATATTTTGGAAAAGTCGAACGTGAATCTTGAAAGGATTTTTTTTCTTCTGATGAGAAAATTCACATCGGTAATTTTTTTCTTTTTGTCTAAATCAATGTATTCAAAAGTCTGATATTTTTTGAGATGTTTGGGCACATAAATGAGATATTCTGAATTAAATTCAACCGTTTTATGAAAGTATGAAGTTATAATAAAGTTCTATAGTTTATTCTTAATATAGACTTATACTATAAGAACAGAATTTTCTTCTCGCTCTGCTGCAACAACTTTTCACGAGAAGTTTTAGTCTTTAATCTTAAATTTTTAATCTTTTTTGTCTATTTTACAAGAAGAAAAAAATTCTTCTCTCCTGCTCACTAACGAGAATCGTTAATTAAGAATTCTTATAAAAAAATTGGTTTTAAGCTGAACCTTGCGAGCTTTACTGTACCGATACGGATGAAAGTGTCATAGTTCCATGGGGCGAGGCTGCACTCGATGGTACACCCTGCAACGTTGGTACGCGTGACATGTGCATCGCAGGAATTTGTCGAGTGAGATATTAATTTAATAAAAGCAATATTAACACTATTTCTTATTCTAAAATGAAATAACGATATAAATTATTTTAAAAAACACAACACAATTATTGAATCTAGTTTTGAGGCTTTCACGGCCATTATTGTTACAATAGTTTATGGCTTCTGGATGGATGCCTTGTAGAGTTTCAGTGTATTGCCTTGCGTATTGTGCGGAGTATCGGAGCTCTCAGACCTGATGATGCAAACTGTAACATTTGCGAAACATGGGCAATACGCTGAAACTCTACACAGCATCCATCCAGAAGCCATAAACTATTGTAAAAGTTATTGAAGTTCTGAAAAATTAACAGTATTCAAACAAATGCATACTGTTATTTAAATTCTAAATTCTAAATTTGTGAAATATCAATTTTTTGGTCTTCCCCGTTTCAATTTTTTTTTATTTCTTATGCATTATTCGATACAAAAAATAGGATAATGCATAAGAAATAAAAAAAATTTTAAGGGAAGGGCAAAAAATTGGTATTTTATTTTAGATAAAACAAAAAAATGAAATTCAAACTCTTTGAAGATTGATCATGAGTGGACGGTTAAGAACAGAATATAAAAAAAAAATAATAATAATAAATAACAATTAATAATAATAATAATAATAATAATAATAATAATAATAATAATAATAATAATAATAATAATAATAATAAATAATTAATATTTGGATTTTTGAAATTGGCAGAAGGTTGGTTGCGACTGGACCGTAGATTCCGATGCGACCGAGGATCGTTGTGGAATTTGTCACGGTGACGGTACACAATGTGAAACCACAAGCGGAGTTTACGACAAAAACGAGGGTCCTGGTTATCGCGAAGTAATTGTAATACCAGCAGGTTCGAGAAACATCAAAATCGAGGAAGTTGGCAATAGCAAAAACTACATCGGAATTGGAGTCCCAAATTCCAACAAGTATTTCCTGAATGGAAAACGGTGCGTAAAAAAAAAAAAACAAAAGACAATCGATTTTTCGATAAAAAAATCATAAGAATTTATTAATTGTTGTTGTTTTGATATTGCTACTGATTTTTTATTTATTTGCGACAGGCAGATCACCTTGGCGGGCGAGTACGAGGTCGCTGGTACACCAGCTCTTTACGAACGTGATCACGACAAAGAAAAGATCAGAATTCCTGGTCCAATCAGAGAGGACGTTGTTGTTTATGTGAGTAAATTAAAAAAAAAAAAAAAAAAAACACTACTCTAAACTTTTGTTTATAAAAAAGCTTGAAAATATTTGATTTTATGATTTTTTATATGTTAATTTACAACACTCAGATTTAGAGAACTTTTGATGCATTTTTTCGAATTTTTTCCGATTAAATATTAAGTCATTATTTGTGTACATTTTTTTCTTTTTTTTTTTTTGGAAAAGCTGATATACCGAGGTCATTATCGAAATTTTGGTCTTCGTTACGAGTACACAGTACCGAAAGAGGAACCGGATCGTGCTCCAGAATATTCTTGGGTTTTATCCGATTGGTCACTTTGCACGGTGACTTGCGGGGGTGGAACTCAAACTTCCCATGCACTCTGCCACGAGAGAAAAAGCGGCGTTGTAGAGGATACATTCTGTGACAAAAAAGATAAGCCGGAATTTCGTCTACGCGAATGCAACAAAAATCCTTGCCCCGCAAGGTAAAGAAAGTCAATAGTTCAACCCTCTCGTGCAAACATTTTTCCTTACGTACGAATTACTTGAAATTTTGCATATATGGGTTTTTGAAGTCGCTGACTATGAATCTGAACGTAAAATTCGAAAATTTAAAATGGCTGATTCAAACAAAAAATTGTTCGTTTGGATCTGATACAGAAATTATTGTTTTTTTTTATTTTTTTTTTTTTAGCAAAAACAACAAGACGGAAAATTTTGAAAAAATTCTGTAAAATACTTTGGAGTCTATTAAATGTGCAGAAAAATTGCCATTTCAATTTTTCTAATAGATCACTAGAAAATGCATCTTTTGACGAAAAAGTACGAATTTCGACTATTTATTCGTACATGGTATTTTTTTGCAATTAACAAATAATTATTGTTTCTATTTTTTTTTTTTTACTTATAAATATTCTAGAGACCATTCAGAAATAAAAACGCGATATTCGTTGTTCAAAGAAGAATCATGTTAATCGATGAAACAATAATTTTTAATAATCATTTAATAAATTTCCGAAAAAATATGAAAAACGATCGACTTTCGATTTTTAAATCTTTATTTATTATTTTTATTTCTGTTTCTGATCCGTATCGTCAATCGATCGATCCCATAAAATGTATCTATCAAAAAAGTCGTTTCTCTTTCCGCCACCACTTTAATTTTTCACATCTTATTGATGAATATCAAAAATTAAATAATGTTTCAGAAAATTAAAAAGTCTTTCAAATTTGTAAAATCAATGCTAGATAAATGAACGAAAAAATCAAACTTCATGTAAAAATGACATCAATTATTGATGTCTTTGAATCTTCAAATAAAAATTTGCAACTTTTGTTTAAGAAATCGATGGACCATCAAATTTGTCTAAACTTCAAACGTTTTTACGATTGAAATTCATTTTGATCAAATTCATTTTTATTGACATCAAAATGAATTTGCTAAGCAATAAATAAAGGTAGAGAGATGATTTTTCCCTTATTTTCAACCGTTTTTATTAGCTGAAATATGAAAAAAAAAACATTTTAACCAAAGAAATGTCAAAAATTATAAAATCACTAAAAAAAAGTTTAAACAAAAATAAAGCGTAAAATCCTACCGTGCAGCCTCCTCGTGGCACGCTCCGGATCGACAAATAATTACGAACTAATGTCGAAGGAAATTAATGAATATGCACGAAATATCCTGATTTATCATTTCGTCAATAATAGCAATAATCATGCGAAATTTTATGTTCACAATTTATTTTCCTCTTTTTTTTGTCAGAATCTTATTCAGTGATATGAAAACCCAGAAAAATATCATTGGTATTCAATTTTGTATGATTAAAAATCTATTTTTTAGCCTACCAGTGAAGGGATTAATCCTAGCTACACACTATAACTTTTAATTATAGTTTTAACTTATAACTTACTTACACACTATCGGTCTATGAGACCGACGACTTTTGTTGCTCTACAACATTGTGACAAAGGCGTCGATTGAGATTTAATTATAGTGAAATCGAAACGCCAGACTCCGACCAATCTGGAGTAGCAATCGGTAAAGCCAAAAAATCGTTTGATAAAAAGTTATAACATGTGGTAAAAAAAAGGTGAAAATGTAGTGTTGCTGTCGGTCCATTGGACCCCGTAGTGTGTAGCTAGGGTTAAGGGTTTACATACATCCAGAGATGCCAAAAATAGGGTCAATTTCAATAATTTTTTTCATACTGAAAAAATGTATCTATTGAAATAATTTTTTGTATATTCAAAAAACATATTGTTGTGAATGAAAGCGGAAAATTTCATTGAAAAAAATTAATTGGATGAACTGTGGTTGTAGTTTTTGTAAAACAGTTTTTTGCAAAATGCTATTTGTGGTAACCACGATTGCGACTGTACACTTTAACCCAAAAATAAAACATTTTTTTTTCTTAGTCGATAAAAAAAACAATCTTTGTCGAGGCCGATATTTTTTTTAAGCATTTTTCACAAGATGGCAGAGCTTTGAATCGTAAAATCGGGATTTTGCCAAAATGTTTTTTTCTTTTTTTACTTGGGAAACAAAAACTATGATAGTTAGAAGAAAAATCGCTCGACAGAGACCAAACAATTGTGTAAAGGCTCTCTGTACCAAATTTCATCCAGATCGGTCGTTTAGTTTTCGAGAGACAGAATGGTGTTACCGTTCTCAAAAACACCATTTTGAAAAAAAGCATTTTGGTGTTTAAGCATCAGTCAAATGGGGATAAAATTTCTGTCTCATAGCTGCAACATGTTATCGATTGCCAGGAAATTTTTAGAAATTACATATAAAGGGTGACATCATTGAAAAACAATGTTTTTGAAAAATTGAGTTTTCTAATCTCTCTAAGTGTACGTAAACCCTCAAACGAGCCTGCATTTCGAAATAAAATACATCGTTGAAAATATGCTTCCTCAAATAAATATACTCATAATTAAAAATAATCGTTAAAAATCGTTAATGAGTTTGTTAAATTTGTAGATGGTGGGTAGGACCTTGGCAAATGTGTTCTGTAACCTGCGGTGAAAAGGCACTTCGCAAAAGATCGGTAATGTGCGTATCATCGAGCAAGGACTCAGACGGTTCGGACCTTGCTCTGCCGGATCGTGACTGCGACAAAGCCTCAAAACCGGAAGAAGCTGGTCCTTGTCCAAATCTGCCAGCTTGTGGTCCATCGACGGAAGTGCCAATGATCGTTTACGCCGACAACAAAGACGCATCGTTCTATAATATAAGCTCGAACGATGGCGTAACGATCGTCGATGTAAACGCGACCGAAGAACCGGAAATTCTCGAATTTGATAACGTCGTTGACGAGAATTCTGACAACTCGATGTACAACACGAAATCAAAGTGGATCGTCTCAAAATGGAGTCATTGTATTTATGGAAAAAGAAGTCGAAAAGTATCGTGCTCTATACCCAGCGATTGTAATCTCGATGATCGACCTCCGGCCATCGAAGATTGTCGCGGAGAAAAATGGGTCACCGGTAAAAAATCAAAAACTATTTTATTAACGATGTTTCACGCTTTTTTTTAATCGCAAATTTTATTCGATTAAAATTTCGGTACGAAGCTGTTCGAGAAAAATCGGCAAACATTCATCCATATTTGAAACATCTTAAACAACGATTTTCACTAATAATAACAATAAAAAGTTTTGAACGAATCGTTTGAACAAAAAAATACTCAACGATTAATCAGACTGTGTGTTTTTTCGTCGCATGACAAGGAATTAGTAGAAATGAGGAGAAATTTTAAAACCATATTTCACTTCATTCGACGAAATAAATTCTGTATCAATTTTTTGAATATTTTTCTGTTGTTCAGGTTAATAACTTTTTCATTATTTCTATTGAAACTCTATAATTCGAACTTTCCAAGGAATTAAATCCTTAAACTACGAATTTACAAAAATTCACAGATTTTTGAGGTTTTTTTTCTATATTTAAAACGCAGGAAAATGGGGATCCTGCAACGCAACTTGCACTACAAAAATTGGTGTTAAAACGCGCGAAGTAACCTGTCGCGATAGAACGACGTTATTACCCTCGGAAGATTGTTTATCGGACAGAAAACCTCTCGAGGCAAGACGATGTCACTACAGACGGCCTTGCGGCGATGAAAAGCCTGGTAAATATTTTCCTCTTTCCCTCTCAATCCTCTTTTCTCATATTAAAAAAAGCTCGAAATAAAAAACTACGTTTCTATTTTCAAACTTTATCATAATTCAATTTTTCAGTATATAATTCATTTAATTACTCGTCATCATGGAGAAAGAATACGTTTAAAAAAAACTATTAAAACATTTGTACTAATAAAATGAAACAATTTATTAAAAATTTAATCCAGCCTGGAAAAAATCGTTCTCAGTCCAAATGAATAATAAGAAAAATCATTTTTGTGAATAAATCGATTGAAAATACGATTGAACGATTACGAGTTACAAATTGTCCACGTACTGATTATTTATTCTTATTTTTTTGTTCTCGCAATTGAAAAAAATTTCCTGCTGGATTCCAAATTACTTTTAAACATTCCAATTCTTTTCTTTCAATCAATAAAACTGCTTCTTTTTGGAGGAATCATTTGCATTAAAAAATAATCGAGATTATTTAGTTCAGCCCGAAAAAAAACGTCCCCAGTTCGAATAAATTGTGCGAAAAATGATTTTTGCGACGTAATCGAGTAAAAAAAAACAGCATCTCTTCAAATAATCATAATCAACTAAGTAGTAAATTGATGTACGATTACGAATAACGACTTTACGAGAAACTCGCGTTATTTATCCTTATTTTGTTTTTCTCGCAAGGTTGCAAGGACAGTATCGTGCCAGCGAACATGTGTGCAGCTTATAGACGAATGTGCGACGTTTCATCGATCGTGAGGGAAAAATGTTGCGCCACGTGTTTCAAGAGACGACGTCATGTGCGTCGTAATCGGCGCCACGACTTTGGCGATTAAATTAACGATTTTTTTTTGTTTTTTTTTTGTTTTTTTTTCACTAAACAAACTCTTCGAGACTTTGATTAACAAAAAGTTAGCGCGAGATCGCTGAATATTTTTTTTTTCCTCTTCCAATAAAATACTTAACGTTTAAAATCGAGCGAAGAGAATCGCGTGATTGTTGGGGAATGTGAAAAAATATTTAAAGTGTTACGAGCAACGAATCGAATGTCAAGCGGACACAAAGAAAAAAGCAAAAAAGAAATCCGTCTTAAAACTTAGTTTTTACGTCACTTTGCAAACAAAAATACAGTGAAATGTGACAAAAGACATAATAATTACGAGAAATTCTCATTAATTTGTTTTTTTCTCGTTTTCCGTCCTTTATTAATAAGCCAAACACACGAAATTTGGCATTTACCTTGAAGCGTATTTATCTTCCAGTTCTGTAACACGCTCTTAAACAGACGCGGTGATTTCTCGTTGCCAAGAAGTTTGAGAAATTTATTATTAAATGTAGAAACCACATCGGTCAATTTATAGTTCTATTTTACATTTAAAAGTGGCGCCAAATGCTCATTTAATTGGCGCATTTTGTGCAGTGAGAACAAAAGATATTAACATTAATTAAAAAATCGTCATTCGAAAATTCAATTTTCAATATTTCCACATTTTTGAGTCTACTATGTTGATTTTCGAGATATTTACATTTTTTGTTTAATCAAATTTTGCCTTTGCTGCCTGACAAAAAAAGAAAAATAACGGAAGGACATTGTGAATGGAGGAATTGTGAATAAATTTACGAAATAAGATAAATATTTCTGTTACAAAATTCTGCTGATTTCCATATGCAATTTGATAATATATTTCAAAAAATTGCAATGTTGATATTTTATTGGCTTAATTGTTCGATTTTTTTTTTGAATTTTCGGTTCTAAATCCTCGTTGCTTACTGAATATAAATCTAAATGCGATTAAAAAATGCATTTGTTTTAATTACATTCCTAATGTGTAATTAATTTCCCATTAAGCATTTTATTCATAACTTTTTTTTGCTTGTTGCTTATCGTAGATAAATGAAAAATTTGAGTGATAGAGAAATCTGAGTAAAATGGATGTATAACGTCTCGTCAATCGTGACATCTATCGTTACATCGAGAAATACAGGAAATGCACATTTTATCGAATCTTCGTATTTATTCAAATGTGTCAATTAACAAGCTCGAATGACTCAACACAGGCTTGCCTTGTTTATCAATTATCGTCGACGTTTACGTTTTGCTTCTGTCACATGTACACGAACCCATACAACCGAATTATGTTTACGTGTGTACAACTTCTCCATCAACGTTTCATTTCATCTTTTAACCACCAAGAGTCAACGTACGTTAACCCACAGCTACATTCTGCATTCCAAGTTATTATAACGTGTATATGGGGCATTCCATGCCAAACCGACCAATCCGTGACCCCGACCATTTTTGATTTTGTCGAAATTTTGGGTGGGGGTAAAATTTTCGAATGACGAAATTTCGAACAGCTAAAATAGCGAATTTTAACATACAATTATATATATATATATCGATAATTAATTATATATATATATATATATAACTGTATGTTAAAATTCGCTATTTATTATTATTATTATATATATATATCGATAATTAATTATATATATATATATATAACTGTATGTTAAAATTCGCTATTTTAGCTGTATGTTAAAATTCGCTATTTTAACTGTATGTTAAAATTCGCTATATTCGCTATTTTTTATTATTATATATATATATATCGATAATTAATTATATATATATATATATATAACTGTATGTTAAAATTCGCTATTTTAGCTGTTCGAAATTTCGTCTTTCGAAAATTTTACCCCCACCCGAAATTTTTTTTATTTTCAAGGTACTACTGAAAGGAGTTTTTAGGATTTTTTTTAGATTTTTATCTCAACCCGTTTAAGAATAATGAAATTTTCAAAATTTTGCACGAAATTTTTTTTAAATGCTCATAACTTTTTCAACAACAGAGATATCAAAATAAAATAGTAGGTCATTTTTTTCGTCTTGAATTGTAGTTTCATAAAAAAGATACAAAAAAATTATCAAAAGTCAAATTCACATGTTTTTTCAGTTTTAATTCAAAAATATATTTTTTTTTCAACTTGCACCGTTTTGATTTTTTTTTTAAATTCATCATTTTTTTAGACATATTTTTACATGCCTCGAAGAATTCACAGCTTGTGATATTCATACTTTCTATTTTTTCTTATTTTTTACCACGTATAAACCAATAATTATTAGTTGTCAATCCTGAATTATATTTTTTTATTGTTTTTTTCCACTCATAATTCCATTTATTAAGAGATTATGGATAGAAAAAAAGAATCAAAAAATATTGTAACTGATTTCTATGTTTTTTCAGTTTTCAACCAAATTTTTTTTTTTTTTTTACAACTTGGGCCATTTTGATATTTTTTTGAAAAAATTCACCATCTTTCACAATACATTTTTACACGTCCGAAAAATCCGCAGCTTGTGATATTCATGAATAAGGATTAATAATTGATAATCATTGGTTTACATGTGGCAGGGAATTGAAAAAAAAATTTAACTTATGGATATCACAAGTTGCGGATTTTTTTAGGACGTGTAAAAAATGTGCCGTGAAAGATGGTGAATTTTTTCAGAAAAATCGAAAAGGCCCAAGTTGTGAAAAAAAATGTTTGGTTGAAAACTGAAAAAAAAAACATGGAAATCAGTTCCAATATTGGTTTATTATTTTTCTATTCATAATTTCTCAAAGAATGGAATTATCAGTGGAAAAAAATAATAAAAAAATATAATTCAGAATTGACAACTAATAATTATTGGTTTACACGTGATAAAAAATAAGAAAAAAATAGAAGGTATGGATATCACAAGCTGTGAGTTTTTTGAAACATGTAAAAATATGTCTAGAAAAATGATGAATTTTTACAAAAAAAATCAAAACGATCCAAGTTTTGAAAAATAAATTTGGATTAAAACTAAAAAAAACATGAAATTGACTTTTGATAATTTTTTTATACCTTTTTTATGAAACTACAATTCAAGACGAAAAAAATGACCCACTATTTTATTTTGATATCGGTGTTGTTGAAAATCTAAATAAATTCCTAAAAGGTCCTTTCAGTAGTTACTTGAAAATAAAAAAATTTCAACAAAATCAAAAATGATTGGGGTCACGGACTGGTCGGTTTGGCATGGAATGCCCCATATATTTTTACGGAAAAGATTTTTCATGCCGAAACGATTTTTAACGGTTATTTTACGTTTTTTTTCAATTGCTCTCGGTTGATAATCATTTTCGTCATAAATATAATTTATTTGATATTCAGTTCATTTCGAATAATAATAAAAATGGGTAATTTTTTCATTTGAACTCCAGTAATAATTATTTTTATGTCGTCACTGTTTTTAATGGGTCGAAATATTAATATGGGAGATAAAATATTCTCAAAATATAAGCAACAAAATTCAATAAAAAATATTTCTCACTTGGTCGAAAAAAAATCAAAATTATGTACGTTGGGAACTAAAAAAAGAAGATATTGAAATTTTTAACAATAAACTGTGCATAGGAAAATCGTTGAATAAAAAATTTCAAAAATTTGTGGCTCCCAGATGCGAAGAATAAAATGATTGGATAAAAATAAAAATAAATAAATTTGGTTTGCCAAAAATCGTCGATAAAAAATTGCGGAAATATTGTGGTTTGGAAAATGAGGAAAACTTGATGTTGATTTGGGTTTGGCAGAGAATTTCCTGTACAAATCTGGAATAGGGAAAAATCTTTCTCCAGTTTCGCATAAATTTAGTCTGAACATGCACGCATCTCAGTGTTCAAACTCGAGTATATGCCTGATGAAATATCGCGTTGCTGAATATTATGGAGTGGGGTTATGCAATCTTGGCGCCACCTTTTCAGACTCGGGCCAAAAGCTCTTCTATTTTTCGACGCAACTGTTTCGTTCGCGGCGTCCCCGCTAACTTCGTCCTCTATCTACTAAAGTAAAATCCTTTCTCACCGCAAACTTCAATCCGTGAAATTGTTTCACGATCTTATTTGCCCGTTTTTTTTGAGCTCTCTCACGATTTAAAAGAAAGGAGTAACAACAGAATTCTATTTTTTTTATTAATAATAAGAAAGTGGATAAATAATTCGATTTTTTTTTTTAATCTAAACGATGATTAAATGAAATTATTAACAAAATGCTTGAAAAAATAATTGTTCGACGAATAATCAGATGATTTTTTTTTTCATCATATACGATGAATTCGTTGATTTTCTGGAATACTTTGGTATTTCTTCCAAAATTTTATCTTTTTTTTTTCAAATTTCTTGTTTCGACTTTTTCGGAACCGACTTTTTCAGGCATTTGAACCTGTTTACAAAAACATGTACGAAATTTCCTGATTTTTTTATCAACTAGTTAAAAGTTTTTGGAAAAAGCTAAAACAAGAGGAAATATTGTGAAAAAATTCATATGCATTTAAAAAATCATCAAACTCATTTCACGTAATGAAAAACAAAAAAAATTGTTCAATTATACGTCGAAGAATATTTTGTGTAAGCAATATGTTTATAACTTTTGAGAATTATTATTACTGAAATTTGATATTTGTAAAGTTTCAAAGATGGTTGAATTGTTTCAGAGTCTCGGAATTCTGATTCAACAAAAGTTGAGAAAAGTGTGTCGTTCGATCTCAAAGCCGAAAGAAATTTAAATTTGGACAAAATTTGTTTTTTTGAGTTTTCTATTTCGACAGAGTCGGAAAATAAAGAACGTAAGAAACTTACGTGCTAAATAATACATAATAACAAAACTACTTGTATCAATTAAAGATTTCTCCGCTTCGAAGATTTTTCGAAACTCCATAAAATAGCCAAACTTACGTTTTCCGTAATATTTATAAATTATTATAGCAACTATTAATTTTTAAAGAACAAAAATCAGGCATTTTTATAAAGCTCGTTCTTTTGTTTAATTTTGCAAAATATTTATGAATTATATTCTGTTAATAGAAACGACGATAAATTGAATAAAATGATCACATCGATACGTTCTAATTAATATGCAACTTCGTTTATATTTCCATCAATTAATTATTCGTCTACGTTTGAAGATTTATCGAATTGAATAAATTCTTTGAATATTCGTTTCGAGATGACGTAAGCAACAGAGCCAAGCGAGACGCGACAGCTTTTGGGAGATTTGCCAAATTTTCGAGCTCGTGATACGTGGCATTATTAGCCGGCGTTGAAATGCGATCGTTCGTTCGATAGAGTCGATCGTCTGCTCGAGATTTTCGATCGTCCAGCTGCGTTTTCATGCAACTTTAATGTACATACTCTCGCAGTTCGAAGCTTAGCACAAGGAGAGAACGAACGTCACATTTACCGTGTACATTTTACGAGGCATCAGACGTACTTCTTTTACTACCAACTTTTTACGACTCAAACTAAAAGCTTGAAGTTATCGAGTTTTATTTTACGATGATTTTCAACACCCGCGCAATCACCAGTTTGAAAATATTAATTTTTTTTAACACGCAATCACTAAAGTTGCAAATTGGGAAGAACTAGTTGAATATCCTTTTTGACCAACCTGCGTAGATTCAAATAAAAAATTTGTAATATTACATTTTTTATACCGAAAAACAAAATCTTTTTAAATTCGTATAAAAAACTTGATGGGTAAGACAAATTTTATTTTATTGACGTCAATCTATTGATGTAAGTTCAAAACTTTTCGTGTACCAAAAGAATTTTTATCTGTTTCAACATCTAATAAATTTACGTTCCATTAAAACGTATTAAAAATAAAATATTTCAAAGGCAATTAAAAATCGAGAGCCAATAAAAATAACAAAATCATAATGACAGTAATAATAAAATATTTTTTCATATAAATATTTCATTATAAATATAAAAATTCGTATTTATATATGACATAAATAGTTTTTATTATGTCAACGAAAAATCGTGCTTATAATTCACTATGTATTCGCACTAAATACGTGTGTAGCATTCTCCTATTTAAAAAATTCGTCAAACTGATGTACGTGCGTTTTAATCTTAATCCAACGGGTTCATCGTTCGTTATACGCGACGTGTTTTTTTTTCGAGAAGCATTTTCAGCTTCTTTCAAACAATGGAGACAATTCAATGACCCGAACGACTAATTGTATCATTACGATATTTTTATACGTGACAAAACTTGATTAATTAATTGAAGCGAAAAAAGAAAACTCTTTTTTCGCAAAAAACATTTCTACAAATTTTTATATGTATGCAAATTGTTGTTGAGCAATAAATGAAGAAATTGACCCAATTTTTTTCCACGTTTTTCGGATCATAATAAGAAAAAATATTGAATATTTTTGTATATTCGAAAATTTTGGGATTGCTATTGCACGCGGACGATTTTTTTTTTGCTTCTCTCAATGTAGACTGCCCTCAACGGTCAATTTTTAAACGAGCGTTTCCGGCACAACATTGACCCCAATTTTCATGACAAACCAGTGCTCAACAGGAGAGCAGATTTTACACTCGAGGCTGACCAAGGTCGTGAGCAGCGAATTTATCAGGTCTCGTAATGTTTTCACCATCGATATACAAATGTATCGCGTGTGTTTATATATCGATACAAACACTTGTACAAAAAAAAACGATGTAGTAAATTCTATAATGGAAAATAATGTCCAACAGAAATAGAAACTTTCGTACATGGTTCAGGGTCAATTTATAGTAAATATTTAATCTTTTGATAGATTCGCAAACGGAATTTTCGTCGTACGAGTTGAAAAAATAAACGATTTAAAATCGCATTAAAAATGATTGTTAAAAAGTTCATTGTTTATCACAATGACATGCAAAAATTCAATCGACGATTACTTGTTTAATCACTTTCTTCGCTTAATTCAATTTAATCTTAAAATTAGATTTTCCGCGTTTGATTGCCGTTTGAATAAACACTATTTGATACTAGATATTCCAAAATATCAAAAGACCGCATCGAAACAGCCATCAGCAATTTCATTTGATCGAATAATTAGCACGAAAGTGAATTGAAGTAGAAATTAATATCGCACAATTTCACATATGTGAAATTGAAATTAGTATTTGTTATTATTATTGTTAAGAGTACATAATCGATAAGGGATTTCGTGCTTGAAGTGCTAGAAGAATAGATTTATTTGAAGTACATGTTTGGCTGGCAGAAAAAGCCTCGTTCGTTTATCTTCTTTCGTGACGATAAAAATGCTACGAGTTTTACATCGTGCACGGTTCTGCATCCAATATATCGTCAAACACGTCAATATATAGTGCTCATGTGTAATACATTTTCTCGTACTTTATGATGCACTTTTGTGGTAAGCTCGATGATGAAAAAAAAAAAACAAATGCTGTACTTGAAATGCTCGTGAAATTTGCAATCAACGTTACGAACTTTATGGTCGAGATCATATTTTTAGTTACTCATAAATTATTCTCAAAAAATTACTGTCACGTGACTCGATTAGTAATTTTTTTTAATTCAAACAACATTTCTATTCGTCCGTCTGTCACAGTCTCCAAGATTTCAAATTTGGTTCCATGTAATGAATCCAAATGAAACTCCAGCATGAATTTAAAAAAAAACAAACAAACGAAACAATTCTAAATTAGAACTTTATCTTTTTACTTTTCACCTTCATTCTAAAGGACGTGATAATCTTATATATATATATATATATATATATATATATATATATATATATATATATATATTAATATCTTAGTTGCATAGGTGACCTTTACAATGACATTCGTCAATGACCTTTATAAACGTTAAAAGTTTGCCCTCTCTAATATCTTCGTATTGATTTAACCGAAATATTTGAAAAAATTCACTTAAATAGGTCATTGCCAGTGTTTCAAATGCATATTACTATAATTACCGGAAAGTATGTATTTGAGAAATGACATAAGGAAAGAGGTTTTTTGAGTTTTTTATAAAAATAAAGTTTATATTATCAATAAATCCAGCTCCAATGGAATGTTTTATTTACCAGGAAGAATCATTGAAATTTGAAAACCGTTTGTAAGCGTGGCAACTTAATTTAACCTTTCACTTACGAGAACATGTCGTAAAGTAATTATTAATAGTTTTTCTGCGGCGTTATACACGCAATAAAACGATATTAGTATACATAAAATAAAGATAAACTGACAGACATAAATTTCGACCAGTTGGATTGAGTTGAACAGGATGTTTTCACTGCCAAACGTCCGATTCTCTACTCTCGCGGGATTCTCCATCCCCTCTCCGTAATATTTCAAACCCGTGTAAGAAATAGTGCCAATATTCGACAACAAAAACGTCGGCTTAGAGCTCCAAACTTGGCCACTTTTGAAACACTTGTTTCGCATCGTTTGTTGAGTCGTTGACAGTTTTCTTTCGTACTCGGATCATGTAAGCTGCTCGATTATTTTCGTTTTTTCCAACGACAAAAATTCATTTTCCTCCTTTTATAAATAATTAGTGCTTCGAATTATTTTCGTTGTGATTATATTTTTATGAGAATCATTATAAAGAGTTTGAGTGAAATTCCTGAATTTTTTCTCGTCTCTGATTAACAACGTGATGTGAGCCATTTTTATTCGTGTAAAGTTACTTTGTCAATCATAGAATTCACGCGTTCCGTTATTAATGCAAAATTAATGAATACCGTCGTTATATTGTGATTGATAGAGCTCTCCGAAATTTGAAACTGTTCGAATCGAATTGAAAATTATCTCAAATATATTCTTTTACATAGTTATATATTACAAAATATAGATATACACTGTCACACGTTTATTGTACACCGGTACGATCGTGATAATCCGAAGTCTTCGACATTCAACGAGATACTCGAGTCAGTACGCGTCAGTCGTTTACGAACAAAACATCGCGAGGTAGCTCACCCGATACGTCAGTTAAATCACAAGACAAAAGTGGAAAGTGAAACGAGAGCGATTTATCATTTTTACAATTTTTTAAAAATCTTCTCTACTGAGAAATAAAAAAAAATACTTCCAGTGAGGAAACATTCAAAGTTTGACTTTTTATTGAATTATCAAAAAAAATTTTCAATTTCATATTTGTCATGACAGCGAACAAACTGGGATTACTTTGGATGTACTCATACAGAACGTTGAATCATTGGTAATTACAGACTTTTAATTTATTTATGGGAATATCGACGTCATTTGTTTGATTATTAAAAATGCTGAATATTTAAATGTAAAATTCCGATGCCTTCCTTTGACGTTATGGTCAGTTATTTTTAATGAGGGAATAAACTCCAATATTTTCGATAACCCGACCGTACAACAGGATTTGTGGTCAGACGTTAAGGGATTTCATCTCATGTGACAGCTATTTTTTTTTCGCTTTTTTTTTGGAATTTTTTTTTTTTATGAATCAGTAAAACACACTATCTTTGAATTTTTACCACACATTTATCAACATTTTTAAAGTCCCTCAGAATTGTATCAAGCAAAAATAACGAGTTGAATCGACTTTACACCGTTCGGAAGACACTCATGTGTTGGTTGACGACTGCCATGATTCCAGAGGTTTTGCTCATCTGAAATCAAAAAATCAAACGGCATTTTGATTTGTAGACCTCAGGCTATCGCCGGAACTAGAGTAAAGTAAAAATATCGAAAATTGAATTTTTGATACGGTTTTAAAAGTCGAAAAAAATGACGAAACTTGGAACTTAACTTTTAAAACCGTGCCAAAAATTCAATTTTCGATATTTTTACTTTACTCTAGTTCCGGCGATAGCCTCAGGTCTACAAATTAAAATGCCGTTTGATTATTTGATTTGAGATGAGCAAAACCTCCAGAATCATGGCATCCGTCAACCAACACATGAGTGTCTTCCGAAGGGTGTAAAGTCGATTCAACTCGTTATTTTTGTTTGATAAAATTCTGAGAGACTGTAAAAATGTTAATAAATGTGTGGTAAAAATTCAAAGATTGTATGTTTTAATGGTTAATAAAAAAAAATCACAAAAAAAGCGAAAAAAAAATAGCTGTCACATGGGATGCACCCCATTAATGCAATTAAAGATTTTTTGATCAATGATGTGATTTCGATTTGATTCGAATAGGCAGTTTTTGCCATTTTACGTAAATTTCTGGATTTCAAAATTCGCTTGCCAGAAACAATTAGATCTGAAATAAAATCAGTGAAAATCGAGACTGAACAAAATAAGTTGTACTTAATTTATTAATTAGTACATAAATAATTTCATAATTACGTGAAAGAGATTTGATACCTCTTTCGAAAATTGTTTCGATCGCTGTTGTAGTTAAATGACCTTTAGCGCGATACACAATAATTAGTACAAAAAACGAAATAAAAATGAATTTAATTACAAGATATTAAAACACAAAACACAATAAAAATAATGAAAAATATTCGTAGGCAAACCTTTTACCGAAGAAAACGGAAAGAGGAAGTAATTGCGAAACAAGTGCACACAAAAAAATCATTTGGTTAAAACACAGGGAACGGATTTAATGGAAAAATATATAGGAAAGCCCTATGCAAATATTAACAACGAATAAAAAAAAAAATAATAAACGAATTTGAAAAGTTCCGGATTAAACGAGTATTTCTGAAAAAATAAAAATAAAAAGAACTCTAATTATGCCCTGTAAAAGTCACTTGGTATGCAAACGAAACGGAATTTCGATAGTATTTGTCGACTAAAAATAAATGTGATTAGTACAAAATCGATACACAAATAAAAACTCCAGCGTTTTTTATCGTTGCAATAATTCAATAATCTATTTTTACCTCTACCGTTTAAATTCGGTTAAACTTTTTTTTGAATGAATAAAATTGAGTACGTATTTAAAAGCTATTAAAAAGTTATTGACTCGTGTCTTCAAAAGTCGATTTATTCAGATCGAAACATCCCGCGTATTCAATCGCGAATTACGAGGTTTCATTTCTAATGAAATCTATATCAATACGATGATTAATTGCCTACGCCCTCATAGCGGTTGATTTACGTCATTGTTAGGTAAAAATCAAGGATACAATCATAGCGATATCGCGCGATGGAAAACGAGAACGATTGGTTGGTCCAACTGACAAAAGGTTCTTTTCATAGTCAATACATTCTCGGCGATATAATCGGCAGGTGAGTTTACAACAATCCCATACTCGCAAGAAATAAATATTAAGGATTTTCATCAATTCAGTCAAGATTATCGAACGATTAATGAAATAAAAATTAATGCATGAAGTTATGTCATTAAAATACATGAAAATTCAACTTAAAATGATAAAATCCAAACTAAATACCAACTAAATAGCATTTTCTTAATTAAATTAATTAATCGCCTCTGAGTTTTGTGTTTTACAACAATGTTATAAATAATACATGTAACGCGGTAACAAAGGAAGTAACATTTGGTCCAAACAGTACTTGCATGTCAAATTTCTAGACAGTTGGTTGCACTTGCAGTTCGAGTGCATCCTGTTTCGTCGGATGGATAAAATAGAATTAGTTTCATGACTGCAACGAGGCAAAGCGTGTATTCCGGCTTTTGCAGTCGTTACACCGGAAATGCATCCGCGATCCGCACCAGCTGCATTCTTCGGTTGTTCTATATAAATGCAAGTGTATATATACGTATATATAATTTTTTATTCTTTCTCTCCAGAGGCTTGACATCAACTGTACACAGTTGTCTTTACAAGGGCAGAAAGAAGTACGCTTGCAAGATTATGCCAAAGGTAAAATGATGAGTTTCCTGACAAAAGGATTGTTTATTTATGAAGAAGAATGTCATTTTTTCTGGATGCATTTTTTTCAGTAGAAAAATTCCTTATTTCATATATTTTTTGCAGTTCAATTTACAGTTCGAGTCGATGATTTTTTGAAAATCCAAGTTATAATTGATTTACGATTCTCTAATGTAGACTTAATATACTGAAAATTAACTCCATTCCCTTTCACTCTTAGGTGGTTTGGAACAGGTTTACAAATAAAAAATAACGCTGAATTTATGTTTACAATTAACACTAAGTAGCAGAACAATTTGCTAAATTTCGATACAGATATTATATAGATCTGTTTGTTGTTATCACAATAATAATTTACTGCATGGGCTAACTAATTTGATATATTAAATTCACGACAAACGTTTCAATCAACTGAGAGCTTTGATTGAATTTTCAGACCAGGTTAAACGAGGTTGATACCAACAGGAAATTGCAAGCACTTCTGAAATTACGTCACAATAATATAGTGAGTAAAAATGAAGCGACGTTTTCTCATATTTTATATTAAAATAGGCTTTTTAGGGATTGTAGAAAAAATTGAATTTTCCAAAAAACAAAGCTCTGCTTCATTTTTTAGCGTACAATAATTTATTGAAACTGTATTTGAATCAACTCTGTCCTAAATTGATATCAACTCTTTGTTTTGTACTAACACATTGCGTCATAGTCCTTCACGTAACCTTGTTATAAGTAAGTGTATAGAATTAGAGTGACTAATTCAAAATATACGATCGCGATCGTTAGTCCTTCAACTCCACTAGATCGTCAGTCTGTTCAATCGTACAAACATCCGCGGGCAAATTGCGACAGTGAATACTCCCCTCAACCTCGAATACGAGGTCATTTAAATCGTATTCAAAAATTATCTTGTCACATAGATTTTCAAATTTATTACAATTTCTGTGGCTTCACTTTTCGATCTTATAACACTTTTGTATTATTATTTAATGAAATATTTAAACAATTAATCGTTACTAAATCGCACTGGCATTATTTTTGTATCTTCATTTAATTTCATTTTCATTCATTGTCAATATTTCATTATTTATAACTAAAATTTGGACAAATGAGGATTGATTAACATTTTTTATTATTATACGAATCTCGAGTTTTGCCCTGCTATTTTTTCTCATCCCGTTAAATGCCAAATTTATTTTTACCTCTATAGTTATTTGCAACATTTTCTTCCCATGGCAATTTTTTTTTATGAAGTTATTGGATAGTTCATTTTCTGAGTTGAAAATGATTTTTATCGCAGGTATCAGTGAAAGAAGTCCACGATGACAATTTACGAATTTTCGTGATCGAGGATCTTGCCTCGGGTGGTGAGCTCCTAGAGAGATTGGCATCGAGGGGCGGTTACTCGGAGAGGGATGCAGCAAACGCTGTGCGGGATGCTGCAACAGCCCTCGAGGTTAACCAAAATACGATGAAAATTCAACTGCCATAAAATCTGCTGTTATCTATCTATTTATTTATTTTTTATTGTTTATATTTTAGTACATACATTCGATGGGACTTTGTCACGGAAATTTGAGACCGGAAAAACTTATTTATGCAAATGAAGACGAAGACTCGAGATTACTCTTGGCCGGAAATGAGGCGACGACGAGTTCATTAAATTCCTACAAAATGCTCTATTGTGGTAAGTTTTTTTGATCAATTTAAAAAAAAATCCAATTAAAACAGTGATCTAGTTTAGAGAATCGGAAAATGTGATTTTTGGGAATTTTTTTTTAAGAGAAAAAAAAATTATCTTTCTGAACTTTTGCACACATTTTATTGCACATTTAAACAACACATAAAAAAATTTTCATCGAAATAAAAAAAAGAAATGACGTACTTTAAGCTATATGAACAAAGCGCCTCGCCATTCGAGGTTCAAATTGGCGAGAGCTGCGGAGCCCGTAATACTTACCTGAAATAAAACCAAAAAGATTTTCATTTAAAATACTTTTTATAGTCGATGAACTAAGAAACATTCAGGAAACAGTGTAAAAGAGTAAAAATTTACGAGCATGAACGTAAAAGTGGCGATTTTGAGCAAAAGCTTTATCACCTTTTTTGCAATAAATATTGTTTGAAATAAAATTTTTGTTAATTTTCCTAGTTCATTTGGAATGGTTGAAAATTCCCTAAGGAACAAGCTTTGGTTTAAGCCGATAGGTCAAATAGTTTTTTTGCTATTAATCTCGCCAAATTGGAAAAATTACAATAATATATTTCAAGAAAACGCGGTTCGTAACTCTGTAACTTCCAATATACACACACTGCAACCTTGATTGTCGAACAGCGGCGGGATCGACTCCGCATCGCACTTGTAAATATAGAACGTTGCGCACACTTCGTGTTTCCGTTTCTGCGCAGCAGACCAACAGCCGGATTGGGCCGAGCGATTCCCCTACCAAACGCAGAATGATCGATTCCCCACTACGCGACCAGTAGGTCGCGTAGTGGGGAATATTGCATGAATCAAGATTCTATAAATCGAGGATGCATGTACGTTCTAATGGTCTTTAAAACTTTAGGAATATATTTTTCGATACTTGGACTATCGATTAAGGAAGCTCCGTCACGTAGGGCCGGGTTGCGTGGGCGCATAAGCAGGGCCCTTTTTTATTTTTAGTAATTCACATGTTTGTCATAATATAATTGGTTATAAACCTATTATTGGTATTTTTATACAAAAATTATTAGTTGTACATCGATAAATAAATACCGTAAAATTAGTACAATTTTATGTTACGGTACTGCATAGAGAAGTACGGCAACATCGCAATTCTCGTTTGTTTGTAGAATTGTCATATAAGGCCAAAACCGTAGTACTTCTCAAGGTTATATCTTTTAAACTAGATGGTAAATCATCTTGATGTTTTTTCACAATATTCGTGACATCCTGCTCTTGCTCCTCCTCGTTTTTCATCAACTTCTTGACTTTAGTTCTGATGGTAGAATTAATAACGTACTGTTTGCCCATGCATGGCCCATATGTTACGTGTTAATCGAGCCAACTTCAAGTATAAATATCTGGAGTTCGGGATGGTAAAACTTGTTAAAATTGCACAGATTTTTTAATAACATATTAAATAACACGTATGCCAAATTTCAACCATTTCTTAATTCAACGATCCTATGGGGGGCCTACCTTAAAAGAGCTTTATTGAAAAAAAAGTTTATTGAAAAAAATGCATTGATCAAACAGTTCAACAACCCAGAAAGACTGGATTTGATACACATATTTTGCTTTAGTAGTTTATTAAGATATTTATCATTTTTAATAAAGGCTATGTAATATGAAATTTTTAAGATGTCTGTTTACTTTATAATAAAAATTTATTTTTCATTACTGTTGAAAAATAGATGACAGGTTTCATTAATCCATTAATTTTATCACGATGAAACCAACTTTTCTACCTATACGTCAATCACAAACAAATTTAAGGTATTCCTTTCACGAACTTGAATATTTTACAATTAACAGATTTTTTTGTACAAAAAAGTAAAAATACACCCCATTCCATTGGAAAAATATCGAGCGAAGTTACCGAACCTTTAAAAAAGAATTATAAGTTTGAAAATCGTCTAATTTACACGATACTTTATGGAGATGACCTACTGCTCACATTTCTATTTAATAATTCATATATCAAATAATGATAGATGTTTGATATAAACTGTTCTATGGTTAAATCAAATTCTAAAGATTCCGCAGCAACGATAAATCAGAGATTCACCGGACGTTTGAAAAAAATATTTACGATAGAACTTGAAAGAATGTGATCAGCAGACGATTTTTCGTAGCCATGACGTTCAAGAGGTTATTAAGAGTCGCGGTAGCGACTCGTGACAAGTACATTTACGAAGCGAGTCGCACAAGACACTTTTACCAGAAGGGCCGTGATTCTACTTGTTCTCGAAAATTATTTCTTTAATATAAACTAAATTACAGCATTTTGGAGGTTCATTTAAGTTCACATATTTTTTATTTTTTTTTTCTCTTTCGATCGCCACTAATTAGAACCTCGTAGCTTAAATAGTATTAAAAATATTAATGTTTTTTTTTTCGTTGTGCCGAAAAATTGAGCATTTTTTCGCACACATTTTGATGCGCAACTGTCTTTTTCGCAGTCGCTGTCTAGTGACACTAGTGATATTGGTAAAACTCTGGTAATATTCAAACGATCGCTGGATATGACAGCTAACCGACAACCGTAATATATTTTTGAACAGTCATGAGGTTATAAAGATCGCGGTTAGTTTCGATCGACTTTTGGTTACAGTGACTTTTATTATAATAAGAAAGTGATAGTGCGAAAATAATAAAGTGCAATTCATTTCAATCATCTTCCGAACAATGCTTGAACAAATATGAATTTTTTATTATTTTTTAGCCTGTAATTTTTATTTTCCACATCTCACTCTACAACGGAGTCGAAAACGATACCTTTTCTCTTTTACCATAAAATGTTCCTCGAATGCAATAATAAGGTTTATTTAAAAACAATTTTCCGTTTTTATTTTTTATAACTAAGAGAATGGTGTTTGATAAACTCGTATTCGATGATTATTTAATATCTTTGTCGTGAGGTTATAAAGATCGGGGTCAGTTTCAATTTTTGGTTAAAGTGACTTTTATATATATAGATAGAAGAGTGATAATGCAAAAATAAAGTGTAATTCAATAAATAAACTTTTGCGTAGTGCCTAAATAAATAATTTTTTTTATTAACCCTAACCCCAACAATCTATTTTTCTGAACGTAAACTCTAGAACGGAGTCGAAAACGGTGCCTCTTTCCTCTTCTCTTTTACCATAAAATGTCCCTTGCATGCAATAATAACGTTTATTTGGAAACTACTCTCTTTGTTTTTATATAACTGAGGGAATGATGTATGATACCACCCTAGGTTTGAATTATATATGGTTTTGAATCACCCTAGAGTGGTAGAGACCTTAAATATATGAAAATACTATTTGCACTTGCAACCCAAAACGGAATCAAGTGATGCGAAATAATTTTGAGCGAAAATGTATTTGATTCCAGAAAAAAAAAATGCATAAGTACTTCACCAATTTGTTTTACCTATTGCTCATAAGATATAATTCGTGATCAATAAACGTTATAAAAGAAAAACTCGCGTAGTAGTTCGGCCAAAATTCTTGTTTCCAATCAAACGTTTGCTCTCGAAATTTCGTGCGCATACTTTTTTGTTTCAAAATCTCGTTTCGTTATGAGTACTTTTATTTAAAAACTTTCAATGCATTCTGATGCTATTGGAGTATTTGTTCGGTATCATTTTTTATGAAATATTTTCCTATCCGCTGATCCGTTGGCACGCATGTTTCGGTGTAATATCTTTAAAAATTTTTTTTTAACAAAATTTAAAAAGTTCAAGTTTTTATTTGTTCGTCGTTCGTTTATGCGTCGTATCTTCTCAGAACTACTGTACGTATTAAATAATCTAATAATTTTATAAGTATTGACGGTGAATTACGAAGATTGAATTCATTTGAACACTTCTTAGATCAATATTTCACATTGCATTTTTAGTCCGAATATAGTCGCGATACACCAGCTCGAAATTCGATCATGTATCCATTTTTAGCAGAAACAATTAAAAAATCGCTTGAGCGACCTTTAAAATTTTTATTCAGGATCCAATTCTTGAGAGAATCACTTTTTGATAAAATGTTACCATATTTTGCTGCAATACCGAAAAAAATGTTAATTCTTTTATATCATTCAGATACGTACACAACATAGACATGTTTAATTGGCAAGCTATGAATTTCATACAAAAAAGTCAACAAATCCTCGCAAAAAAACAGCATATATGCTGTATAAAAAGTTGAGACAAGTACATTTACTTCCCCCAAATAGTTGTTCTGGTAAAAAATCTCCTTCTGAACGTAAACCCTAACAAAAGTTATAAAAGAGATTTCCTCCCAAAAAAACTAACCTTGCAAAAATTTTCTCATTCACATCAAATTTCTCAAAAAATTATAGAACCCCACAAAAATTTTCTCAATAAATTGAAAACTTACAAAAAGTTATAAGACAGCCTCACAAAAATTTACCGATCAAATCATAATCTCACAAAAGATGCTAATTCAAATTCGACCAAAAATGAAGTCTAAACTTTACAAAAATAAATTAAAACTATAAAAGCATTAATAGTAAAAACATTAAAGCCTATTAATCTCTTATAAAAAATCTTCCATTTAATTAAAAATATCGATGTGCTTACAGTTGTTCTGCGTAAAAAGAACAAGAATAAAAAATTGGAATGAAAAAAAAATCGGATACAACAAAAAATTTCAAAAGAAAAAAATTAGATTGAAAAAAAAATTTCGGCCGAAGTACTTGGCAAGTTTGTAACCATGAATAAATTAAGCAAATTGAATTGAATTAAGCACATTGTATAAATTATAATCAAAAAAACTAAATAATAATTTTTAAATAAAAAAAATAATTTTTATTGCTAAATGTACATAATGTACTATGCATAATTGATAAACGTTGTCATAACGTCGCTATGTACTTCGGTCGAAACTTTTTTTTTCCATCCAAATTTGTTTAGTCGGTAACTTTATCAGCATAAATTTGGTTGTTTCGCAAATTCAAAAAGAGATTAAGTATATGAAGAAATATTCTAATAGAAATAAAGTGCACCTGAATTTTTTAAATGAAAAAAACAATCAGATTGAAACCAACTCAAAACGGAAGCAAGTGATGCGAAACCATTTTGAGCTAAAAGAAAAGAATTTCATTTTTTCATTGATATAAAATTCGTAATCAATAAACGTTATAAAAAAAACTGGTGTAGTACTTCTGCCGAAATTCTTTTTTCTAATCAAACGTTTGCTCTCGATATTCTGTGCACATACCTTTTTTGTTTCAAAATATCGTTTCGTTACGATTTCTTTTATTCAAAAACTTTAAGTGCATTTTGATGCTATTGAAGTATTTTTTCGGTGTAATTATTTATGGAATATTTTTCGATACGGAATTTTTTTTCCTAACATTTTTTTTTTTAATTCGACGTATAATTTACATACTTTATTTTGCTCCGAGAATTTTGTTTTATTTAGATTTTTTATTAAATTCGAAAACTTAGTGCATTTTATTTCTGTTGGTATGTATATTTCGGTCTAATATTTTTTGGAGCAATTTTTTTTTACAAAATTAAAAAAAAAAAATGAGTTCTTATTTGTTCATGGTTCTTTTATAGGTCGTATCTTTTCAGATCTACTACAAGTTTTTAAGTAATCTAATAATTTTATAGTTCTGACGGTTAATTACGAAGTTTGAATTCACTTGAACACTTCTTAGAGAACTACTTCACAATGCATTTTTAGTCCCGATATAGTAGCGATACAGTAGCTCGAAATTCGATCATGCATCCATTTTTAGTTAGCCGAAATCAGAAAAAAGTCGTTAGAGCGGCCTTTAAAATTTTTATTAAGGGTCGAATTCTTGACAGAATCACTTTTTGATAAAATATTATTATATTTTGCTGCAGCACCGAAAAAAAATGTTGATTTTTTTGTATCACCCAAGTACGTACACAATACAGACATATTTAATTGATAAGGTATGAATTCCATACAAAAAGTCAACAAATCCCCGCAAAAAACAGCATAAATGCTGTAAAAAAAGTTGAGACAAGTACATTTACTCCCCCCAAATAGTTTGTCCGGTAACAAATCTCAGTTTCGACACAAAACCTTCACTAAAAATTATAAAAGAGATTTTCTCCCAAGAAAACTAACCTTGCAAAAATTCTCTGATTCATAGCAAATCTCTCAAAAAATGATAGGAGAACCCCACAAAAATTTTCTCAATAAATTAGAAACTCACAAAAAGTTATAAGAGTCTCTCAAAAATTTATCAATCAAATCATAATTTCACAAAAGATGCCAATTCAAACCTGCCTAAAAATTAAGTCTAAACTGCACAAAAAGTTATTAAATAAATAAAAATGATAAAAGCATTAATAGTCAAATACATTAAAACCTATTAAAATTCAATAAAAACACTTTCAACGAATTGAAAATACAGTTGTTCTACCCAACAAGAATAAGAATAAAAAATAATTATGAGAAAAAATTTTAATACAAAAAAGATTTCAAACGCAAAAAATTAGATTGAAAAAAAAATTTCGGCCGAAGTACTTGGCGAGGTTTTTCGCTTAATTGATATAATATATCACTTATGGTTACAAACTCGCCAAGTACTTCGGCCGAAATTTTTTTTTCAATCTAATTTTTTGCGTTTGAAATCTTTTTTGTATTAAAATTTTTTCTCATAATTATTTTTTATTCTTATTCTTGTTGAGTAGAACAACTGTATTTTCAATTCGTTGAAAGTGTTTTTATTGAATTTTAATAGGTTTTAATGTATTTGACTATTAATGCTTTTATCATTTTTATTTATTTAATAACTTTTTGTGCAGTTTAGACTTAATTTTTAGGCAGGTTTGAATTGGCATCTTTTGTGAAATTATGATTTGATTGATAAATTTTTGAGAGACTCTTATAACTTTTTGTGAGTTTCTAATTTATTGAGAAAATTTTTGTGGGGTTCTCCTATCATTTTTTGAGAGATTTGCTATGAATCAGAGAATTTTTGCAAGGTTAGTTTTCTTGGGAGAAAATCTCTTTTATAATTTTTAGTGAAGGTTTTGTGTCGAAACTGAGATTTGTTACCGGACAAACTATTTGGGGGGAGTAAATGTACTTGTCTCAACTTTTTTTACAGCATTTATGCTGTTTTTTGCGGGGTGTTATCTTCGGCAGTTGTTTTTACAACATTTTTAACGCTATTCTTATTTTTGCCCATTACAAATTGGCTCACATTTTTACCAATGTCACTGCGTACTATATACGTATTTTCACTCATATGTTTCACTATTTTTTTTAACCAAATACGATAAGTCCAGCTTTTCCCTTTGACAGTGCGTTTGTTGACATTTGTAGCTCTCCAAAAAATATCATAAAATTTCATAATTTACACAATTAAGTTGAACTTTTCGATTTATGTTTATAGTTGGGACTAATAATTGGTTATACTTTTTGTAAACAAAATCCAGCCTAATTTCAGAACTAATGTGGAAAGCCCTGCTTATATGCGCCCAAAACATATGGCCCTCCGCGAAAAGAATATCTTAAGGTTACGTAGCTGATGATTTAATTCTCGCACATGCGCTTCTCCATTATACAGAAAACCTAATTTCTGCGACGCTGCCGAATCTTTATACGGTTGCGAAACCTGTCGGAACTTCAAGTATTTCGACATTTTAACATTAAATATCTTTTTACATAAGTCGTTGACCCAACATTTTTTTATTGTATTCGGAATCCTTATAACCTAATCAACGTTACTGTAGGTGTTTTTTCAGTATGTGTTACCTGTGTGCGAAGATATTACTTGATACAAGTCTTTTAAAGGTGACTTTTCCATAAGCCCTGTGTTAAAAATCCTAACCTTAACCATTTTTATCTCTCTTATTTAGTTGTTGACCTTACCTGAAACTTTGTATACGTATAAATATGGGTACTTTATCTATGATATACTTCAAAATTATTTTTTTTTCCGTTGGTGAGACGTTCGTGATGGAGCCACCTTAAAAAAACGATTTTTTGAACCCCTAAACTAGATCACTGCCTTGATGTGAGAGTTGATAAAATCAGATATTTCTTTATCATGTCTTATTAAATTGTTGACATTTCCTGGATGCGAGATGTAGGTAAATAATTGATACGATTAATTAATAATGAAATGATTAACAATCATTTTTAACTACTTAAGAAATATTTACGTTTCTCGTTTCTTTTTATAGCACCCGAAGTAATATCGATGGGGGAAACTGGACCTTCATCCGACATATGGAGTCTAGGAATTGTTCTTTATATAATGTATGATAATTATTCAATAATCAATAATAAAAATGACCGATTAATTCTAATTATAATTGTTAATTAATGAAAAATAATTTCATATTCGTTCAAGGCTCTGTGGTTTCGAACCATTTCGAAAAGCCGCCGAAATGTTTCCGTCCCCGTACTGGGACGATAAAACTGAAGAAGCCAAATGTCTCATAACTCAGGTATAAACAACGAAATAATATATTTATACGTTTTTATGATACTTCATTCATTAGACGACTGGTGCTCAATCACAAGGCGTATTGATAAAAAAATCACCTTTACGATACCTCGTTTTTTATTGCCACCAATTATTGTATTAAAAAAAAAAAAACTGATAGCATGTCTGAGAAATAAACTTTTATAGCCCTCGAATTAAGCGTGTAAAATAATCTTTCAAATTTTAGCTAATGCGTCGATCAGCCAACGAGAGACCTACAGCGACTGATTTACTCACTAATTCTTGGGTGCGAGGTGAAAAAACTGCGAAACATTCCATGGTCGAAGTCGCGCAACATCTTCGAGAATTTAATGCTCGAAGAAAATTTAAGGTAATTTCAATATTCATTGAAAAATAAATTCCCTTCGAGTTTTCTGCGAAGCGCAATTTGGTAACGTTACAATCGACGTTTTTAATTTTCGGACATTTTTTAAATCGTTTCATTATTTTGTTGATTGTATTTTTATATATTTTTTGATAAATCTTTTTAATTGTTTTTTTTTTGGAATTGACGTTTTTAATTTTGGGAAATTTTTTAAATCGTTTCATTGTTTTGTTTATTGTAATTTTATATATTTTTTTCATAAATCTTTTTAATTTTATTTCTGTTTGGAAAAATACGATTTTTCGTTCTTTTAAGGTAGGTTGGTGAATTTGAGCGATCCAAGATAAAGGACTGACAATTTTTATAGTTACACATAAATACGAGATGAATTGATATTTGCAACTTGAACGCTATTTACCATCTAGTTTGGTAGTAATTAATTCGTAAAAATCGACTGTTTCCCGACATTTATCCCTACGAGCATAGAAAAATCGTATGCACGCCAAGACTTATAGAATTTTTACATTTGGTACTTCCAAGATTTCGTAATAAAAAATTGATCACTGTATTCCCCGAATATTCCTGAATATAAAAGTGCTTGGGTTTTTGAATGTTACCGTTAAAAATCGACTGAAAAATAAAAAAGTATTCGTTGTAAAATGATTGAGATTTCCACAGGAATGATACGGGAAAGAGCGCGAGAGCGCTTAGCAACTCTGTATTCAGCGTCTGCTAGAACATGCCTTCAGACGTGACAGTTTGCCAATTTGACTGTGTTTTTCTTTTTTGTTCTTGAATGTTTTTACCGTATTTGATAAATATCGATAGAATTAATGGTAATAGGTAAACTGGCAAAATCTCTGTCGTTGCGTAATTCCTTTGTGTAAATACTCTATGTAGGTTATAAAGAAAACTGATAGTTTCGGCAGATGACAGTAACGGCCATGACACGTTTTACAATCCACTACGCTCGTCAAATTTCAATTAGTAAACATTTTTTGAACAATAAAATCATATAAAAATATCCATTCTCCGCTGTTTATATTTCGAAAATAATAAAATTATAATTTCAAAGACAATTTTGCATTTGCACACTTTGGTCTATAATAAGTACTGCAAAGATTACGTAGCCGTCACCGATCTACCTTAATTAACGATTAACAATTCAGATTTTTTTTTGCAGGCTGCAACACACGCGGTCAGAGCCACCCATCGCGCTATCGCTATGACTCAATGTCACGGAGCAGTAATCTGATGAATTATTTCAACATGACAATAAGACCGAAAATAGCTGCAAATGCATTACGAATATTATTTACAAGAAGAAAAATCAGGCAACAATGAAATTTTGGAAACATTGATTTAATATAATAAAAATAGCGGCAAGTCTGAAAAAATTAAATCGAAAAATGGCTTGAGAAAGAATCAAAATTTTTATTGCCGTCTAAAATAATTTCCTCAAATTTCTTGAATGAGGGAAAATTTTTCAAAATTTCTTTTCTCATTTCTCGAAATTTTCGAGAAAAAAAACTCGCGTTTTTTTTTTTAGAAAAATCAGTGAATTCCTTGGACACGACGAAAAAAAATGTTGATTAATTCTTGCTAATATTTATGTTTGAACAGTTTTTTTCATAATTTCTCGAAATTATTTATCAAAAATCAAACTTGACTGAAGATTTTCACATTTATTTCGAATCACTGTAATGAAATTTTTTTCAAATCAAATTCCTCGCTTGGCACATCGTGTGAAAAAAAATTCTCTCATAATTCACCAAATCTTTTTATACTACGAAAGAAGAGCGCATTTACTATTCATCTGTTTGTCATTATCAAAAGTAATTAATGATAATAATAAATCGGCATATGCCACTATTTTGTAATAAAAGCGAATTACTTATTTAAGAACAGTATTAAAATCCCTTCAAATTTTTCCGCTTCGATCCACAATAACCGTAAATTCAATTTCAAATCAATAGAATTTATAATAGAAATATCAGAATATGATTTCTTCCATTTATTCAAATTAATCGGTAAAAAAAAACTGCCTTTTCGTTTCACAAGCGGTACAATAAAAAATAGTACAATTTCTACTAGCTCGATACTCGATAATTATGAAAGCATTTATCAGCTGCTGCCCTCCTGCTTAAACCGAAAGAACTTAAACGACAAATACTTCATTTATTTTGAACATGGCCGACAGCGTCCAAAGCGTTGCAGTGTCAGATGCAGAATTGTTCACACTATTTCTCGTGTTTTATTAACGCACTGACATTTTCCATTATTCGCGAAAATGAATATGTCAGTTGAAAAGAAAAAATATCCTTCGGCGTTACCAACGAATTGGCCGACCAGAGACGATTCTGTGAGAAACAAACCACAAAATCAAGTGCCATCGACACCGAAAGTTGACGTTTACAGTTATTACAGGTATTTTTTTCATAATATTATTTATGTTGATTATTATTTATATTAATCAATAGTTACGGCACAATTTGCATTGTTCCAAAAAAATCCTGACTTTTTGCTACATTTTATGATGCACCAATCATTTCGAAAACAATACGCCGAATTAAACAATTGTTGTTTTCTAACCTCAAACTGTTACGTCGGTAATTTAATGAATATTCTGCATTTTTTCGAACTAATTCCACTGATGATGATGTCAATAATAATCAATTATTTCAATCCAAATAATTGAACATTACACAATCAAGTAATCAATTTATTATAGATTGAATATTAGTGGAATAAATTTAATTATTGTTAAACAGTTAAACATGAAACACCTAATTATAAAAAAAGTAATATATTTTATAAATTCAATCAGTGTCTTACATGGTTTGGTAAATAAAATAAATTGTTGATTAAATATGATGATTAAACAATAATAACCATGATAATAACAACAACAACAATAATAATCTTTCTAATACAATAATATGTGACGGTCTAGTATTCTATCTAAATAGACGATTCGCAAGAGAGAGAATATAGGTGGCCGTAGCACAGTGGTTAGCGCTCCTGACTCAGACTCCGAGGATCCCAAGATCGAACACACTCGGCTCACCTTTATTTTCTCTTGAAATCTATGAAAAAGCCCAAAGCAGCAGAACTAAGTCTACAGACGGCATAAAAATAAAGCCCACAGTGGCAAAATCTACGAAAAATAACTGATGTTAATCAACGAGGATGTCAAATTCGGATAGGGGGTATGTGACAGTCCAGTATTCTATCTAAATAGATAATTCACAACAGAGAAAACATAGGTGACCGTAGCGCAATGGTTAGCCCTCTCGACTCAAACTCCGAGGATCCTGCGATCGAACTCACTTGGCTCACCTTTATTTTCTCTCATCGTCACTGGACCGTTCCTCACGCTCTCTGCCGTACCGACAGGCTCGACCATTACAAATAATAATCTGTCTTTATTATAATTATAATTTACTAACAACCGTTGAAAAACTGAAAATAAAAAAACTAATTAATTTTACATGAGTTTTTAGTTTTTTACAAAATTCTGAAAATTGAATCAATTTTTAGCTTTTTCTAAAATAATAAGTCAGTTTTCTTTTGAAACACCTACTTAATGGTTTTTGTTGAAAAATTGAAAAAAAATTTGTTGTAGTCGTGGCGTCAGAAACGATTTGTCCCTTCAACCACCGATTCGACAGACCGCCTCAATTTTTAAACAACCCGTAACGATTTACAAAACTCAGGAGGGAAAAGTAAAAGACATAAAGCATGGAAACCAGGAAAAACCAAAACAGGTAAGTTTGCATAGGTTTTGAATTATTTGAGTGATTACATGAATTATTTTATTCCTGGTTGTAACGAAAACCAAGAAAAAACAGCAGACACGACGTCGAAAAAATTCTCTTGATTTATTAACTCTTCACTGCGTATAAAGCCAAATATTATTCGTTTTAATTTTTATTTTTTTTTTGTACCAAGTGATGTTCAAGTTGTTAAAAGACCATCTGTACTGTTGAATTTACGTATCGCTTTATGAGTTTTTTTTGTGATCCTGATGTAATTCTATTTTTAAGGGACATGCTCGATAACACTTTCAAATCGTCGAGGCTTTTTTTTAACTATGATAATACTTTGGGTTTGTTTAGGTTTTTCTATGATCTAAAAACTTAGACATAACTGGAAAAACTGCATCGTGGAACTGTATTTTCGCCCCGGAACACAAAAACCTGAAAAAATGATTGAACTGCCTAAGTTTTTGTCGTTGTCAATGGCAGATTTTTGCACACAATTCTGTAAATATTAGTAACAGAAAACGAGCATTCGTTTCATTATCCAATCATTTTTCACAAATATACAATTGTTTTTCATCGATCCTATTCGATTTTTTGATCTCATATTCTACAAAAAATTCATTGCTTTTGAGTCCGATTGATTCATGACATCGTTTTCAAATATTTATTTAAAAATTTGAAGCGTTTCAACACTTTTATTATTGAGAAGCAATCACTTTTATCGAATGTTCAAATTTTTTATGAGATCGATAAATCAATGAAAAATAATTGTATTTCTGTGAAAAATTATTGGATGATAAAATCGATGCTTATTTTTGTTAATAATACTTACAGCAATATGTGAAATAATATGTGATTTGCAACGACAAAAACTCAAACGAGCGAATCATTTTCTTGGGTTCTAGCGTTTTGGACTGGAAACACAAATCGACGGAATAGTTCTTACAATTATTTTTCAGATTTCCGACCCTGGAAACACTCGTCCAAAGTATTATCATAGTTGGAAAAAGCCCCGACAAGTTGAGAACTTCTTATTTAAAGATATCAAAAGCTACGTAAAAATCATTTTGAAATATGAAAAATGTATCAATATTCTTGAAGATTCTTTGAAGATGCCACGACCGTGGAGTCGGGGATTTGGCCGAATTTTTTTGTGGTGAAAGAGGACCCCTAGCACCTCACGTGTTTAATGTAATAGGACGCACTACTCGGAAAATTCCGAGAAAAATCGATTCAAAGTTTCCTAGTCGCCTTATGAGTTAAAAATGTCAAGCACTTGTCGAGCCGTCGTCTAGTCTAGACGGTTAGGGCTCGGTCTTTTGCGCCGGATGTCGCGTGTTCGATTCCTCCATTGGATCTTATTTTTTTTCTTTTTTTTTGTTATCCCAACAATTATTAAAAGCGTTTCTCATCCCTACATTATTTTTTAAGATTTATTTACATTATTGTTTTAAAATAATTTTCATTTTTTTTTAAATTATTTTCTTTTTTTTTCCAATAAAACAATTCATAACGGTGGGTTTTTTATTTTTCATTGTTAAGTATATGAGGAGGAACATTGGGTTTTTAATGAGAATAACAAAGTTGATTAGGAAAAATTCAATTTTTATTCATATAATAATTATATACAAAAACCGCAGTGGTAATTATCGTAGAAATAAACAAAGCAATAATTTTTGCGACATCTTGCGCAACATATAAAAGCGGATTTTTTACAATCGCAGGGAGTTTGGAATACATCCGTACAAAAACATGTCTCATTAACATTCATGAAAATGTTTCTAGTAACTGATAATTTTGAGGCAAACCAGGCGTATTGAATCATGTCTCGGAATATTGGTGACGATAATTGATGGTGAATTATTGAATGGATATTTATACAATCTTCCCGGGAATTAATTTCACGATTCTGCTCTAACAATTTGCTGCAATTTTGCAAACGCTTTATGAAATTTTTAACTTGTCTGTAAAAGTAAACGTCACAAGGTTGCACCAAGGGAGTGCATTTTGGAGGAATTACTTTTACAGAGCAAGTTAGCATATTTTCGTCATCTTGAAAGATTTCATCATATATCTCTGGATTTGTCTGACCCTACCAAGAGTCAATGAGAAGTAAAAATTTATTCTCCCCGACGTAAGTTTTTAAACATTTCTGGAGAAAATCCATGTACAAGGCTGTTGTTAGTTTTCCAGACTTCGATGATGTTGCAATGACGTTCGTATATGTATTGGCATAGCCATCTACTAATTTTTGAATACGAGATCCGAAATGACCGGTCGCCTCTTGCAAACATACGAAGACATGTGGGAGCACTTTTCCGGATAATGTTATGGAATATTGTGCGGTGTACGAATGCGTCACTTTATTCAAATCCGTCTTTTTGACGAAAACTGTTTTACTCCCTTTTTGAATGGGTATCCTGTTGAAAACAGATTGATATTGACATCCTGAAAAAGAAATAGTATTTTTAATATTAAAAAATATTCGAATATGTATGTAAAAAACTTTTTATATAATTAATTTTGAATTTATACATTTTGCATCGGTAAAAACATTTTGTACGCAGAAAACTTGTACTTACCTGTTTGGTCAGTATTTATAACATAATCCTCATGGTATTGAGGTATTAAGCAGCACGTCTGTCGACGAAAGGTTTCTGCAGATGCCAAGATTTCCTCCAGTGATGCCGCCTCTTTTTTCGAAACCAGTTTCGTGATTTTCCATTGAGAAATTTTGTGTTTCTGTTTGAATGCCGTGACCCATCGATCAGACGCCTTAAAATTGAAATCGATGAATTGTGCAGCAGCAGCCAACGCCCATTGTTGTAAATTTCTTGTCGTAACTTGCTGATATTGCTGTCTTGCTTCTACAAAACGGTCGTAGGTCCACGAATCTATCGCCTCAAATTTGTCCAATCTCGTTCCACCACTTTTAATATCATTCTCCCATTGTGAAAGATATTCTTTTCTCTTCAAGCGGCTGCATCCTTTTTTTTGCAATGTCGCCAAAGACCACGTGGGATGCGCTTTAGCAATGTTCACGATTTTGACTTTGTAGGCGATGGGAATCATTTCACTTTTATTTTTTTTCGGTTCCGATTCGCACTCGTCTGGAGAAGAATCAAGTTGGGGCACTTCGAACTACAGTTCTTCGCAATCCTCGTGAGCGTGAATTAATTCCTCTTCAATTACGAATTTTTTTTCACCCAAAAGTTCCAATGTATTATTATAAAGTTCTCCGGCCAATAACATAGCATCGTGAGATATTTCTTCCGAAGGTGTCGATGTAATTAAATTATTTTCCGTCAACAGCTCTTCATAATAAACTACTGCGTCCTTCAATCGCGATTTTGATTTATCACTTGTACATGGATTCTTCAGGATTTTCCTCTCCTATTCCACAAGAGCCAGCAACTTCTTCAGTCGACATTTTTAGCTTCGAATTGTAAGAGAACTTTGAAATTTAAGAAATAGGCACGTCTGTTCACGACGAAATCGAAAAATGAACTACTGTTCAATTCTCACAGATTCGCGCACAGTCCTATGCGCAAATGTCCGTTATAATCCTAAGGGGACCCCAGGTCAAAATTCTTTAGACCCTTACAAGGCCACAAAACCGAATAGAACAACGAGCACGAATATATTTCAGTGAATGAAAAACTTTACGTTCTTGAGCTAAAATAAATTTTAAAAAATAATGTACTAATGAGAAACGCTTTTAATAACTGTTGGGATAACAAAAAAAAAAAAGATCCGAAGGAGGAATCGAACGCGAGACCTCCGGCGCAAAAGACCGAGCCCTCACCGTCTAGACTGGACGGCGGCTCGACAAGTGTTTGACATTTTTAACTCATAAGACGCTTAGGAAACTGAATCAATTTTTCTCGGAATTTTCCGAGTAGTGCGTCCTACTACTTTAACCACGTGAGGTGCTAGGGGTCCTCTTTCACCACAAAAAAATTCGGCCAAATCCCCGACCCCACGGTCGTGCCGTCTCCTTGTGAGTTTAATTCCCATGTAACGTTATTCCTCCAATTTCGAGTATACTTTTGACAGAAACGTAATATGAATATTTTTACTGAACACAGCAAAGTAAATGTCTAAAAAAAATAATGTTTTATTGTTGCCATCATAATTTACGCAGTAGCAGGTTAATAAGTCATGAGACTTTGATTGAAATAAAAGTGTATTGACATATTTTTGCAATATTCGCACCAGTAAAAAGAAGCACAAGTTAATGGAGTGTAAAAAAAATCTTTTTAAATTTAATACGAAAGAAGTAATTATGGAAAAAAAAAACATTTTTTGACATAAGCAAAAAGTCGAATTTCCACTAATTACTTGTTTGTGTCGTGCAATAAAATCCTTATGAATTTACTCCTGAGTCGTTCCCATCCCTTTGTACATATGGGATTTGGTAAAAAATTTTAGAAATTCTAATCTTCAGAACGTGGCTTGGAATTTAATGAAAAAAAAGGTAGCGAATGTACAAAATTGAATACGCAATGAATATTTAATATATTTATGAATATTCTTTGTGTTTAATGGAAAATGAGTAGTGGATTGGCAATAGTTTTTTTTCTGTGGTTCTCCATTCTTATGCACTATCTGTATCACTATGAAAACCGTCTTCGTCTACTCTAGGAGGGAGCTGACAAAACAGACGGCAAGTATGGCTCCCAAGATAAACCTAAACAGGTAATTCCACTTGGCACGCTCAGCTCCGCAGTTCCTCCTCTTTTATAATAATATCTTACAATAGGAACCTTCAAAGCATATTTCCTCGCATGGCATTCTTTCTTTCTACAAGAAAATTCATTAATTACCAATTTCGACTATTATTTCCCAACGTTTTCTCAACTAATCACTGTATAATATTAAAGGAAACTCATATTTTTCAATTTCAAATCTAAATAATACTAATTTATACTTTCTGCTTATCGGTCAAATTTTTTTGTTAAATTTTATTCTCTTCATTATGATAAGGATTTAATAATATAATTGAAAAACAAGATTTTCTTTATGCCTTAGTTGGCATCCTGACACTTTTCTAAAATTTCTTTTGACTTATAAGAAAAATAAACTCAAATTTAACCTTTAACTAAGTGGCAAAATTCATTTTATGTTCTCAAAATCGTTGAAATTCAATGCGCTGGAACCATCGCCTGTGAATTATGAGAAAACTTGAAGTGAAAATCGTTTTGTTATTATGCTTGATTTTTTCGCAATCACATGTGTATCCAAAAACTTTCGTGGGATCGAAAGTTGTACACAAATGGGGTAACGTCTGATTCTCAAAAAACATTCATTTCTGGCAGGAAAATACCCTATTTGATATTTTTTTCAAACTTAGCTTACACTTTTAGCAATAAGGCAAAAACTTTATTGAACAAATTCTCAAAAAATAATGATTTCAGACAGGAAAAGTGTCTAGATGATTTTTTTAAAACTCAGCTTGCACTATTAGCGATAAGGAGAAAGAAACTATTGGAAAAATTGTTCAGTCCAGGAAATTCTGTGTGGTCAATAATAAAGTTATTGTTTTACAGTTGTTCTGGGAAAAACGTTTGGAAGGTATGAGAGCTTGCGATCCTGACGGTTATGAATTTGAAGCGATGGATTTGCCAAAAACATTGAAACCCGTTGGGCCTTATATAACCGAAGAGACACTTTTGCAAAGCGTCGCTACAGCTTTACATTTATCCTCGCAGCCTGTCACCGGACAAACAGAATCGAAGTCTTCTCTTGAGAAAAATCCTGGGGTATTCCTCAATCCGGATCAACCTCTCGTTCAGGTAATTTAGCTACAATTTTCCCATTAGTTTCCAATTAATCCAAAAGTGTTCTCTCTTCCCGTTCATCGAATAATCAAGAAAAAAAATTAGATTACAAGAACTTTAATTATTTTTATTTATCGGCAGGGTACGGCGTTTTGCGCCTTTTACAATTCCAAGTTACATCGTTAAATAAATTTTCCTCAGTTCTTTCAAGCAATATTTTCATAGGCCAAGCAACAGAGCTCTAAAATCATCAGATTTTGACAAAAATAATAACAGGATACCACCGGTGCCATTACAATCGGGCGAGCTCCCCGATGCTAATTGCACAAAATTCGACTCGAGAGTCACGTTTCCTTTTTTTTTTATTAACAATTTAGTGCAGAAAAAAACGGATTTTTTTTTTGGTTTTTTGCTTATAAACGAAAAACTAATGGATCAATGTGATCGGTCCCAATGGACGAATTATAGAGAATTGAAATACGAAGAAAATGAGAGCTGAAAAAATCCGATCGGTTCATTATTAAGGAAGAAAACCCAAAAAAACCGAAAAAAATAGCGTTTTTTTTTTTCAAAAATTCATAACGTCGCCATTTTTCGAGCTGTAGTGCAGACTCTTCGCGAGATAATAGATATCGATACGTACTTCCTGTGTGCGAAACCCAGACGCTGTCGAATAATTAGTTTCCGCGCAATTGCAATCACAAGTTGTACATACCATATTTTGCAGCAAGGCTCAATACTCTGGAGGTGGTCCGATTCCAATTTACCAAACGGATTTGGAAAGTAGAAGTGTTCAGCTACAAAACGTCAATCTTCGTTTTTTGTTTAAATGCTGAGAAATAGGTAAAAATTGCTCGCAAACGTGAGCAAAAACGGCCGAGCGCCCGAGAGTCGTCGTGGAGTGGGCTGTAGGGCAGCAGAGAAGGCACATATATAGTAATATAAGCGCGCTGCACGCTAGTTATGAATCTTCGAATTTGATTATCTCGGCAACCAGTAGGGCTATCTTAACGGGACAGACCTAGTTAGAATTTTCGAAAAATCGATTTTTTTTTATTTCATTTTCAAAAAGTAGAATCTCTTACGAACATTTTCCGCCCAGGTAAATGTAAATCGGACCATTATTCGCCGAAATACAAGACTTTGTAGCACGTCGTGTCTGAGCCATAGGTAAGCAGGTAGCGGACTTCAAGTGCGTTTTTCTCGAAACCATGTTTTTGAAGTCGGTGATCACTGTAGCTCGAGAACGGCTTTACCGATCGGGTTGAAATTTATATCACTTCTTCTATACATGGTAGTCCTCCATATGAACGAAGGATTTTTTTTTTGGATAATTATTTTTATTTTTAATAGCAAAAAATGGAACTGATATTTTGGTCAAAAAAACACTTTTGACTTTTAACGGCCGCCATTTTGTGAAAAATGGAAATTTTTCAAAACCCTTCGTTCAACTGGAGCATTATATCATTAACTAAAAATCCCCTCCGTTTTTTTTGTTTCAGATGAGCCGTTGCAGCGTGAGCTTGATCACCGCAAACCGTGTTTTTTTTTGCAGCGTCCTCGGCAATTGACGGTCACCAGCTTATTTCGATATGTATTGCGTTGAAAAAATTGCAACATATACATTACATATGTATCTTTTAAACGGAAGAACTTTTGTTGTGAATTATTTTATCGTTTGACCAAAAAAAAATCGGAAAAAAGGCCTTTTTTTTGACGTTCCAACTAGGTCTGTCCCGTTAACATATTTTTTTTTAATTCTGGGGTAACTGGACCACCGGAAAGTGATTCTGCACTCAGATTCCATGAAAAATCAGTGGAAAACTTTTTTTTCTGATTTCTTTTTGCTACATGCCCTTATATCAATATGGTATGGATAAAATATTGTGAAATAGGTATGATGCTACCAACCAAGGAGCTTATTTATTGGAGAACATAACAATCATTTTTATTAACGGGACAGACCTAGTTGGAACGTCAAAAAAAAGGCCTTTTTTCCGATTTTTTTTTGGTCAAACGATAAAATAATTCACAACAAAAGTTCTTCCGTTTAAAAGATACATATGTAATGTATATGTTGCAATTTTTTCAACGCAATACATATCGAAATAAGCTGGTGACCGTCAATTGCCGAGGACGCTGCAAAAAAAAACACGGTTTGCGGTGATCAAGCTCACGCTGCAACGGTTCATCTGAAACAAAAAAAACGGAGGGGATTTTTAGTTAATGATATAATGCTCCAGTTGAACGAAGGGTTTTGAAAAATTTCCATTTTTCACAAAATGGCGGCCGTTAAAAGTCAAAAGTGTTTTTTTGACCAAAATATCAGTTCCATTTTTTGCTATTAAAAATAAAAATAATTATCCAAAAAAAAAATCCTTCGTTCATATGGAGGACTACCATGTATAGAAGAAGTGATATAAATTTCAACCCGATCGGTAAAGCCGTTCTCGAGCTACAGTGATCACCGACTTCAAAAACATGGTTTCGAGAAAAACGCACTTGAAGTCCGCTACCTGCTTACCTATGGCTCAGACACGACGTGCTACAAAGTCTTGTATTTCGGCGAATAATGGTCCGATTTACATTTACCTGGGCGGAAAATGTTCGTAAGAGATTCTACTTTTTGAAAATGAAATAAAAAAAAAATCGATTTTTCGAAAATTCTAACTAGGTCTGTCCCGTTAAACAGTTTTTGTACAGAAATCGTCCTTAATACTATCGATATTAATATTATTACATTCAAACTTGAATACAAATAATTCAATTAATCGTTTTCTTTTCGCGGAGTTCGAAATCTCCGATGCACTATCACAATTATTACTATGTACATGGATGGTAATATTTTTTTCACTTGAATTATCGTCCTCGATTTCACATTCATCCTCCGACTGAACTTGCAGATTTTTTGTCTCAAAATTAAAACATGTACCTTCGTGACAGTGCGCGCAGAGATACGTGCAGTTCAAACCATGTTTTTTGCAGCTGCACGAAGCATCTACGCACCCTTTTTTACTGCAGGAACACGAAATCTGATCAAGCAACTTCTGGGGAATTGGAGGATCGGTACTTCCTATCGGTATCAATCGGTTTCCCTTGACTTGCCATTCCCAGTCAGTTGGTCTCAGATCCGTATTCCCTAACCACAGCTGCAGCTGATAGAAAACTCAAAGCGCATGTTGCTTAGCTGCTTCTTCTGTCGGTGGAAGAGTCTCAATAGCGAATTTATTTTTTACTTTGACCTTACTGGAATTTAAGTATCGCAAATCATTTAACGAAAAGGAGCTTGAGTTTTCTATCAACTTCCTTTGATTTTTGCTCGTGTACATTCCTCGGATCAACTTAGATGCACTGCAAGCTATCATATCGCAAGTGGCATGCTTGTTATAGAAAATTGAAGCTAACTCTACCAATTTTTCATGAGGAAATGAATCTATTAACTTATTTTTACCAATTTTGTAAAAGCAAGATGTTGTATCGCATCCGTAGAATGCGTGTAAGGAAGCAGCTATTGCTTGTAAATGTGGATATTTAAAACTGTCACTACTATAAAATTTATTTGGTTTTGAGCCATTTGGTTTCTTTGCAGAAATAAATATTTTTCATATTTTGTGCCAGCTGCGAAAAGATAACGAACAAGTCGACATCTTGGCCTACAAGAATAACTGTTGCCTCGGAATCTAAACGAGCATTCTCAATCGCAGTAACAACTGTGAGCCGATCGGCGTTTTCGGGAACAATTTTCGTTCGAAAACCAGCTGCATGTAACGAAGCACAAATCATATCTATCAGTCTTGATTTGTTTTTTTCGTTACTGAGGAACTGTTTTTGGCTTACAGCAATGAGAGTATTTTTGTTAAAAGTAATTTCACGCCCAATGTTTTTTGATTGCCTACGCGAACGCTCAACAGATTTCGTCGACAATGTCTCATCATCGGGGTAACCATCGAAAATGATGAAACTGTTTGGGGCGTAATGCCTTATCGCATATGAAACGTAATCGCTTAGTACGCCCTCTACTTTTTTATTATTTTGCCACACCACTTTGTGCAAAAAAAATCCACCGTCAACAACGTGTGTAATACATTTTGTCATTGAAATTTCGTGGGAAGAATTAAAATTCGAGTAAAACTCAGATTTAGTTGTTTTGCGCATGCCATTTTCATCAAATAAAGATAACGGTATCGGAGAAAGTTCGTAAGAGCTGCAGTATTCTTCCATATCATCTTGATTTTGGATATTTAATGAAATCTTTTGAAATATGAGTAACGGCGATATATACACTTCTCCACGAACGACATTTTCCATTGTGGAGTTCGCGGCCCCCAAATGCACGAGTTTGCTGTTTCTTTTGAATTTAACGTCTGTGAACCTTTTATTTGATGCATCATCCATCAAAACTTTCCCGATTTCGAAGGCCTTGTGACAATTTACGTTAGCTAAGTCACCAACCATTCCGGAATAAATTCTTATAATCTTATCCGTTTCGGGAAATGGGTAATATGTGCTAAAAAATGGCTGCACTTTCACTAAATCATCAGCAATCATCAAAATCAGAAAAAAAAAGTTTTCCGCTGATTTTTCATGGAATCTGAGTGCAGAATCAGTTTCCGGTGGTCCAGTTACCCCAGGATTAAAAAAAAATATGTTAAGATAGCCCTACTGGTTGCCGAGATAATCAAATTCGAATATTCATAACTAGCGTGCAGCGCGCTTGTATTACTATATATGCGCCTTCTCCGCTTTTGCTGCCCTACCCCCACTCAACGACGACTCTCGGGCGCTCGGCCGGTTTTGCTCATGTTTGCGAACAATTTTTACCTATTTCTTAGCATTTAAATGAAAAACAAAGATTGACGTTTTGTAGCTGAACACTTCTACTTTCCAAATCCGTTTGGTAAATTGGAATCGGACGACCTCCAGAGCATTGAGCCTTGCTGCAAAATATGGTATGTACAACTTGTGATTGCAATTGCGCGGAAACTAATTATTCGACAGCGTCTGGGTTTCGCACACAGGAAGTACGTATCGATATCTACTATCTCGCGAAGAGCCTGCACTACAGCTCGAAAAATGGCGACGTTATGAATTTTTGAAAAAACGCTATTTTTTTCGGTTTTTTTGGGTTTTCTTCCTTAATAATGAACCAATCGAATTTTTTCAGCTCTCATTTTCTTCGTATTTCAATTCTCTATAATTCGTCCATTGGGACCGATCACATTGATCCATTAGTTTTTCTTTTATAAGCAAAAAACCAAAAAAATGCGTTTTTTTGCACTAAATTGTTAATAAAAAAAAAAGGAAACGCGACTCTCGAGTCGAATTTTGTGCAATTAGCATCGGGGAGCTCGTCCGATTGTAATGGCACTGGTGGTATCCTGTTATTATTTTTGTCAAGTAAAAACCTTTATTTGCTTGGGCTATCAATAAATATGCATTTTCGTTTCAACTTTTGACGTTTTTAAATTTTCTCATTTATCGGACTTCCTATTTTTAAAAACACCTTTATGCTTTCCCTCTTTTCCTCATTTTGCCTTCCGTGTTACCGACTTTTTTACTTGACTGAATACTTTCAATTATTCACAGATGTCCAATTTTTAATTATAATAAACAGTTAATAATCATTTTGCTCGATTTTTCTCTGATATTTCGACAGTTTTCACAATTATTTAAGTTTTTCGTGCGTCGTGAGCTGTTTTAACAAATTTAGCACAAATTTTTCCAAGGAAACTCGAAATTATTTCTCTCATTGCCAACCCATAGAATACTTAAAAAAAAAAAAATATAAGAATTTATTTAGATTTCCAATTATAAGATTCAGTAACAATAAATTGAATAGATTTTTCCTATAAATTTTGGTTGTATTTACAACTTTTTATTCCTTAGTGTTTTACAAGCTTTCTCGATCAATTTAGCGAAAATTTTCTCATTTATTTCTAATGATACCAAAAATATCGTCTTCTCTTTTTATGGCTGTTGAAGATTTCTAAAAAAATATACGTATTTTTATATGTTGAAAGTAGTTGTCTCACCAAAGTATTTTCTAAAACATTTTTTTTTAATTCAGAGGATATATTCAGAGCAATACTATGTAATCGCATACCAAATTTCGAAAGGATTGATCATTCCAGATTCGAGATATTTACTTTCAAAGATTCCGCAGTTTTACATGCGTTCCGCATGGGAACGATTCGAAAATTTCATATTTCTCACGAGGACACTTTTTGTCAAAAAAAAAAAAAAAACTAGGATTTCAACCATTTAGTTTTCGGGATACAGCGACAAAAATGAAAATTGAGAAGGTGTGGGAAACGTTGTTCTTTTTGAAATTCTAAACTTTGTATTAAGCATTTTTTTTATTACTTTTTAAGTTTTTACATTCCTTTATACACAAGTTATATAAAAACTTTCATAAATCGACCGTAGAGTCAATTTTTGAACGTGACTAAAGCAAGTCAAGAAATTTTGACGGATTTTACTTCTGTTTTTTAGTGTTAAATAAAAAAATATCGTTTTTTATAGTCCTCGAATATTTACATTTTTCTACTAAAAATAATTTCAATAGAATTTCGTTGGATTCTTCCCATTCTCGTGATTTATCATTTTTTTCTTGTTTCGCAGGCTGTTTCGATAATGGACGAAGACATCAAAAAACAAGAAGATCGAGTCGCAGTGGCGAGGAAAAAGCTTCAAGACGCGTTACGAGCAATATCTGCAACGCTGTAAAAAAACTTTTACCCTTATAACTGAAAAGAGTTTCATTTTACTGGGAATAATTTGCAAAATACGCGTAAAAAGAAAAAATTTCTTTGTGATCGACTTTTTTTCCACTGTTTGCACAATTGTGCCCAAATCATCGTCAGTTTTAATTACATCTTTCGACTCTCGCGCTCGTCTGTATACAAGTTAGTCATAAGAGTCCTTTCTGATATAAACATAAATATAAATATCGATAGGTTATTTAAGTAACTTTTTATTTAAATAAATTTTTCTAAAACACAATTGCTTTGAGAAATAATTCTTTCAAAAATGTGAGAAAGGGAGTAATGAAATAATTTTCTCATTGAAATTTTCTATTTTTGTTGACGTAAAAGTGGCAAAAAAATTTCAGCTTTTTTTCCTCTTTTTATCAGCCATAAATTATGAAAAAAAGTGGAAAATTACGAATCGACAAATTCCAAAATATCCTGAAGAAATTCCGAAAGATTTTTCCTGAAAAAAAAAAAACGTACCGAGAAATTGAATTCTTCAATTTTCCGAACCGTCCCTCGATTTCCTTTTTCGGGTGCGAAATTTTAGCAGGGTAGCCGGAGATCCTTACGAAAATCTCAGGTCCGTAAATCGATTCGGGGATACCTCAGCGTGAAATATGACAATTATTTTCTTGATCGGACACCGTGCTGCTTTCATAGTGCGCCGTTTGTTCGCACTGACACGAACAGCTGCCCCCTCCAGCAAATACCAATTGTACGTAACATATTCAACTGAATCTCATGCTCGAAAATTTCAGGATCAAGCAAAAAGGAGGAAAAGTCAGTGAGAACTTTTTCGGCGCAAGAAAGTAAGCAACGGAGAGGAAATCCAAAGAATAATGAAATGGGAAACCGGAAACGGACCGCGCTAAAGTAAATCAAATGACACGACTTCAGTGACTTTTCTTTTTCATTTTCCTAACGTCGATATATTCGCTAACGACCAAATTTATGAGGTCGAATTAATAGTTTATCAAATTGGCGACAGCCACTTTTAAAAAATACATAATTACAGTTTTTTTTAACGTTTTTATAGACATTTTGTTGAGGAGGAAAAGAAACATCAGAATTTTTGGTCATCAGTTTAGTTTCAAGTTCTTTATTCTGATAAACAACCAAAAAATTAAAAAAAAAAAACAGCCGCACACATTTTACAAAATTGGAAGATTAATTTCTACTCTAAAATTTGTGGTAATAATTGTGACCCTCATTAAAAATTACCATTCCAATGTAAGATTTGATTGGAAATATGATATTTCTCGAAATTTTGTATAAATATAAAATAATTAACTGTACAATAATCCTTAACTTTTACCACACAATTTTTAAATATTCGCTACGAAATTTTCGTGGAAATTAAAATTCGTTGAATAATACAAATTTTACATTGTCCGTTCGTTTCTATGATTTTCATGGTAATTTTCCACGTTTTTCAGAGTACGTAGTACCGAAAAAATGATCACCTACTGTATTTTCTTGCAGGTAGAAAAGCATTGCATTTTTTTTGCGTCAAGAAAAGCAAGCGGAAGACCGAAAACGCAGTTTGCAGAAATGAATATGCAATAAAGTTTCACTAGAATATTTTTCTTTTTTTTTTCAAGGGACAAAAAATTTCACTTCGTTTCAATTATGGAGCGACGGCTACCGCATGAAAAAAAATGAAAGGAAGCAGATCCGGAGTTTCTTTATTGTAATACCGAGGCGAAACGTTACAATAGAAAATGGGTCGATCGGAAATGGAGTTGCACGACCAAGATGAAGGATGACCCTGAAGCATCAAACACAACTCAATGACGAATGATAACTTCAAGGCTTCGCTTCCCCTAGAACTTATTACGAGACATGGACGAGGGAAAAAAAGAGAAAATATTTCGTTGCAACGAGTAAGAATAAAATTGAACTTCTTTTCTTGATCTGTTGGGTCCTGGCAACAAATAAGAGAATTCCGGTCCCACAAAGTATTGTATGAAAAGTAATTTACACATTGAATTCAGAATCAACAGATTTTGAGCCCTTTCTTATTGAAAACAGAGTTAAAAGTCTTCGAAATTATTCAAATGACTAAAATCATCATATTTCAAAAATTCGTTGAATTATCGAAATATTGATTTTTGCGGTATTCGATGAGATATTTTGACAGATTGAAATTTATGAAAATTCATACCGAATCATCGATATTTCTCTTTTTGAAGGATATTATTTTTTATTACAGTTTTTAAAACTTTGTCGATTTTTTAAGCATCAAATAAAATCAACATTTTAATAGAGGATTATGAAACATATTTTGGGAAATGAAGGAATTTTTTCGGGATATTCGTCCGTTGGAGTTTCAGAAAATCGAAAAAATAAATGTGTATTCCTGTAATTTGGTGCTGATACTGATTTACTCGATAATGCATTAAAAAATTTGATTTTTTCATAAAAATTTCATTAAAAATAGTAAAAATACTTTTAAATAAATGTGTCATTAAGGTTATACTTTAAGCAACTACTCTGCATAAACTGAGAGAGGTATTTTTATACATTGAGAGAGGTATTTTTATAGCAGCGATTTTAATGAGATATACGACTAAAATGGAGTACAACTTCATAAATGTAATTTTTATGATCGTGAATTACAATTTAATGTGGCAACAATTTTTTTTCAACAATTTAACAATTTTTTAATTGAAATTTTATCGTTGCAAAGTAATTTCTAGTTTATCATTGGGTGAATCAGCATAAACAGCAATTTGTTAGAGAACGCGATGTTTTTTTCTTTTTTATTTCTCTGAAGGGAAACAAACAAAAATTCCAAACAAAATTTTCTCATTTCCTAACATTTCGGTAATATTCCAAAATTCTACAACATTTCAATTATTTCAAGAATTACTTTTCATTAATGGATCAAAAAAATCATTGAGATTTCTCAGTTATTCTAAATTTTTATTATTTTTCATAAATATAAGAAAAAATCAACGAACAAATTTGAAAAGAATGTACCTCATTAATATATTTTCAAAATAGACAGTTTAAAATTTCATAATCACTCAACGAGATGAACATTCGAAATTCTATTAACTTTTTCATGCATACATTTTTCCTTACGTACGTTTTATTTGAGATTTTTCATTGGATGTAGCACAGCAATGACTGTATATTTTTTATAACAAAAACAACAACATGGAAAAATTTGAAAAAAATCTGTAAAATACTTCGGAGTGTATTAAACTTGTAAAAAAATAGCCATTTCGATTTTCCTAATAGATTATTAGAAAATGCTATTTTTCATGAAAAAGTACGAATTTCGACTATTCGTTTATATATGATACTTTTGCGATTAACAAATAATGGCTGTTTCTGTTTTTTGCATTTACGAATGTTCTAGGAACCTTTTAGAAACAATAAACTAGGTATTTATTGTTAAAAAAGTAGTTTAATAAATAAAAAAAACTGCAAAAACAAAAAAAGAAGCTTTGCTCAACGTCCCAACGCGAAGCAAAGGGCTGAGATACATTGCAACAATGTTTTTCGAAATGGGATTAAAGATCGAAGTACAGTCGTGAATACAGTAAAAATAGAATGTTTGATCAGAGGCGCCGATCACCTGGTAAGATTTACAGGAGAAAAAAGCATGAGAGCGTTCGCGCACACGACAAGTGTCTTGGTGGTTGAGCAGCTGTTCTTTATGGGTGAGGCCAAAGGAAAAAAAAAGAGAAACGTAGAAATGACGAGGGAGGGAGTGAGAGAAAAAGAGACAAGGTGCACGCGCCATCGACGAAATCTTGGAGTCTCTCTCTGGTTGGGACTTTTACAAGGGGAGTTTGGAGATGGTTTGATTTTCGTGTTCGTGGAGATCCCAAAAAAATTTCTTTCTCTTGCTATCTCTTTTTTTTCGTTCTCCTCTGGTGCTCGAATAATAACTGTAATAAAAACGAAAACAACCCCTCGAATATTTCCATCGGACTATTTTACCATTTTATATATATGGGGCATTCCATATCAAATTGACCTATCAAATGAGTTTGCATCTGCGATTTCGCTACAATTGGAATATGTTTTAGTGCTTATTGAAAGACATTTCTGTGATTTTTTTCGATTTTTTTCGGCCAATAGCTTCGGAGATATCGATTTTTTGAAAATTTGACGATTTTTTTTTCAAATGCCCATAACTTTTTGAAAAATTCATCAATTTTGGTTTTTTTTTTTTAAATTATTCGTTTTCAAACGTAGTTTATAGAAAAGAAACGAATCAATTTCTTCGCTCCAGTCATCTACAGTTTTTTTTCAATTTTGTGTTGAAATCGCGTTTTTGAAGATGTGTGGGTCCTTCGATTTTTTTTTTTTAATTCTCAAAAAAACTTGACAGAATTTGAAAATTTTTAAGCCTAGTCCCATCGTGGGCCAAGTATTTTTACTATATTTTTTCGATTTTTGAAATTTTTTTTTTTTTTCATTGAAAACAATGAAAAAAAAAAAAATTCACACACATAATTACTTGTTAGGTAATATTTTTATTGTGAATATTTATTCACTCTTTCTGTCGTTTAAACAATTTAGCTACTTTTCCTTGATCGAATGAAATCGCGTTTTTGAGAATGTGTGGCTCCTTCGATTTTTTTTTCATTCTCAAAAAAACTTGACAGAATTTGAAAATTTTCAAGCCTAGTCCCATCGTGGGCCAAGTATTTTTACTATTTTTGAATTTTTTCGTTATATGTCGCATGACAAAAAATTACACTTCGATCATCAATCAATATTTAAAAATACAGTATTTTTCATTTTTGTTATCATTCTTATAATAAATATTTGGTATTTTGATTTTTAATGCTAACGAACGAATTTTACAGTCGTACTCTTGCTACCTTGCATCTTGCATCACAACAGCGCCGTCAGGCGGCGTGGCAATCGCCTTTTTCGCTACTGGTAAAACCTAACTTTACCTAAAAAAAACTGCTGTGTTTTTCACAACATTATCAACTGGTCTTCGCGCTTTTCGTCTAGCCTGCACGGGTGGCAAAAATATTTATTATTGATTTTGTTGTAGGCAAAATTTTTGTACCATGGAAACTTCGAGAAAATACTTTTCTTGTTGTAATCCATTTCAATTGAAAAATCACAATATCACGAAAGGATTGAGGTTAGCCACAGAAAACATGCAGAAAAAACACAGTTTCCTCCGTTCCGACTATTTGTGTTCGAACTGTAGAAAGCAATTCAATCTTATACATGCAAAAGATTCGACTGACAATGATGCTGGTGATGGTATGGACGTCGACGATGATGATGAGAATCAAGCTATTTCCGAATCTCCCATAAGAGGTAAACCATGAGGTTTTTTTTTGTTTTTTTTTTAATCTTTAAATTGTCAAAAAATACCTTATACGGTTTTTTATCATCCGAATTTTCACGTTTCCTCTGTCTTAGAATCACAGCCGATGTCTAGTGAAGAAATTGAATCCCAACCTAGTAGTTCGTCACAAATAAGTTTGGCTTCGCAACTACCCGTTATTAACGATGCGTTGAAAATGTTGAACCAATCGCCAATATTGTCTTACAAAATAGACAATGAAACATACTTAAAAACAAAAATCACCGATACTGCTAGCAGCTTGTCAATCACATTAGGATTGGGGCAAGGTTTTGAAAGCCAATCGGACTCAGACGATTATTTGACAATGATTGAGGCTTTGAAATTGAAGTTTCATGACAAGGATACTAACAAATCTCAAAAAATTCAAATCCTCACTGTGTTACCCCCAAACTGGACCATTTATAAAATGTGTAAAGTAATGGGTTCGACAAAATATTTAGCTAAAGCTGCTAAAAGCCTGAGGGAAAAAAATGGAATATTGTCATTGCGCGATCCAAAGCTAGGTAAAAATAAAAGTTTACTCTTTTTTAATATTATTTTATTATTTGTAATTTTACTCATTCTACAACCCTTTTGATTAGGCTGTCGTTTATCTGAAGATATTAAGTTGAAGGTATCAGAGTTTTATGTTGATGATGAAATGAGCATGATGATGCCTGGTATGAAAGATTTCGTTTCCGTACGAAATGAAAATGGCGAACGTGAGCACATTCAAAAAAGGCTTATTCTTTCAAATCTCAAAGAATTATATCAGCTTTTCAAACTGCGTTATCCGGATTATAAAATTGGCTTTTCAACATTTGCTTCGATGCGTCCAAAGCAATGTGTTCTTGCTGGGCCTGTCGGTACGCATACCGTGTGTGTTTGTTCAATGCACCAGAACATTAAGCTAATGATTATAGGTAAGCATACAAAAATTGGACTTTAACTGTTCATCTTTTTTTTTTTTTCTTTAAAAAAGTTACTATTATTGTTTTTAATCGATTTCAGGTTGTAACTTGGGCAAATTATCGAAAAACCTTGCGAAACCGTTAGTAGATTATCATGACTGTTTCGAAATCGTTATATGCGAAAATCCTTCGACAAACTGCTATTATGGCGAATGTGCAAATTGTCCGGGAATTGATAAACTCGAAGATGTATTAGTGAATCTGCTTGACAACAACTATGTTGATGATATAACCTACAAGCACTGGGTTGCTCATCCTAGAACGAGTCTTGAAACTTTTACAAAAAGTTCATTTGACTTTGTAGAAGATTTTTGTTCTCAGATGATTAATCTTTTGCCTCATGCTTTCATTGCTAAAGAACAAGCAAAATTTCTAAGATACAAAAAAGAATCATTAGAAGTCGATGATTTTATTGTGATATGTGATTTTGCCGAAAATTACGCATTTGTAATTCAAGATGCAGCGCCTGGATTCCATTGGAACAATAAACAGGCGACTATATTTCCAGTGGTGATATATTTCAAGACAGATGACGAATTATGTCACAGAAGTATAGTAATAATATCTGACTGCACTTCTCATGATGCTGATGCAGTTCACGTATTCATTAAAATTGTTATCGAATACATCAAAACTATATCGAAAAGTGCAAAGAAAATTTGCTACTTTTCAGATGGCGCGCCACAGCAATTCAAGAACATTAAAAATTTTGTGAATCTTTATTACCACGAAAAAGATTTTGGTGTAGATGCTGAATGGCACTTTTTTGCCACAGCACATGGAAAAGGTCCTTGCGATGGCGTTGGCGGCACAATTAAAAGATTAGCATCACGAGCAAGCTTACAATTACCATATGATCGACAGATCACGACACCTCAAGAGCTGTATGAATGGGCTGCACATCCTAACAATTTACCGTCTATTGAAATAAGATATTCATCAAATATTGATTATGAAAAAAACAAAAATACTCTGCAATCTCGATATATTCGAGCAAAACCAGTGACGGGTACTCAAAAATTGCATTGTGTAGTTCCAAATAAAGATGAATCAATTACAGTTAAGCAATTTTCCTTATCCGATCAAGGAAAAGTAGTTAAATTGTTTAAACGACAGAAAGAGTGAATCACAATAAACACAGAATACACAATAAAATTATTACCTAACAAGTACTTGTCATTGTGTGCAAATTTTTTTTTTTTCATTGTTTTCAATGAAAAATTTATTATAGAACTTATGTTTCTTAGAATAGTTGTTAAAGTCCTTTCGGAATGATATTCCTAGAATTTTCAAAAATCTTTCGAGAAAAAAAAAAAAATTTCAATAATCGAAAAAATATAGTAATAATACTTGGCCCACGATGGGACTAGGCTTAAAAATTTTCAAATTCTGTCAAGTTTTTTTGAGAATAAAAAAAAAAAAATCGAAGGACCCACACATCTTCAAAAACGCGATTTCAACACAAAATTGAAAAAAAACTGTAGATGACTGAAGCGAAGAAATTAATTCGTTTCTTTTCTATAAACTACGTTTGAAAACGAATAATTTAAAAAAAAAAAACCAAAATTGATGAATTTTTCAAAAAGTTATGGGCATTTGAAAAAAAAATCGTCAAATTTTCAAAAAATCGATATCTCCGAAGCTATTGGCCGAAAAAAATCGAAAAAAATCACAGAAATGTCTTTCAATATGTACTAAAACATATCCCAATTGTAGCGAAATCGCAGATGCAAACTCATTTGATAGGTCAATTTGGTATAGAATGCCCCATATATATATATGCGACTTTTTTATTCACGCTATAATTGGCAAAACACCTTTTTACAGACATATATTTTGTCCTGATTTATCAAAGAATTTCGGCAAAAATCACCAAGTCGATAAAATTGACGATGCAGTTTTACTTTATCCTTTGAAATACAAACCTGCTCCAATTTACGACAATTTAATCCGGTTTTATCAAAATCTCCAGTTTCGAATATTACTCGCTAACAAATGGACGAGAAAAATCCAGTACGAAGTATCAAATCCGTTATGTCAACCTCGAATTAATTTATTTATACTACATGATATATCGTTCGTTATCGATAAAAAATTGTCAACCATAACCATTTTCAAAATAATTAAATTTCATTTGAAAATATCTTTAACTTACAGTTTAAAAAATGCAAAACGTCGATACTTTGAGAGTTGGAAAAATTTACTAAAATTTGGATTTTCGGAGCGAAAATCAGTTGATCAAATTCGTTAAGTTGGTTTGAAAAGGATTATCCTCGTATCTATAAAAAAATTGAAAGATCTCTTCAAACTTTTGTACTCTGGATATTGTTTCTTTTTTGCTTTTCGTAGAATTGTTCAAAAGGGAGATTTCTTTAGGCAGATTTTCGAGTGCAGAACGAATTTTGCAAGAGAAATCGAAATAAACGAAAAAAAAAAATGTCTCGATCGGTGGTGCTTTTCTCCTGTTGCACAAAAGAATTCTCCAGGTATATGCACTTATACATATATATATAAATTATATGTAGTTTATGTATATACATAAAAGTTGGTCGGTTTCAGGTAAGCGTAAGCCAGGTACGCCAGGTGGCAACCTCTTTTTTCTTCTCTTTCAATTTTGTCGATGTTTGTTTCTCTCTCCCTCTTTCTTTCCTTCCATTTCATGTTAGTTATACCGTACGAGGTTCTAGCAGAGAGGCCTGATCGACCCACAGCTGTTTCCTCGATCATAAAGGGCTGCTCTCCCTCATTGTCAACCCGTGAGCAAAACGAGAGACCGAAAGGTGCTCATACTCCATTCGTATTACTATAAATATCAACAGTTTGCAAACAAAAGGGCGTAAGTCACTGGATTTCATAGTGAAAACAATCGAGGCTTCTCCCTTTTTGTTAGTTCTCCATTTTACAGGGTAAAATACAAATAATAGACGACACTGAAAGCTGATAACTTTGAAAAAATTGAGAATTCAAAAAAAAAAATAGTCGAATTTTATTTACTCTGTCGAGTTGTGAACATTTTTTTAACGAATTGTATTTGGGGGTTGAAGTTCTGGAATACTGTTATTGACTCACCTTGTATAAAGATACAAGTGACTCAAGACTATAAAATTGTCTTCTTTTTTGGTTTTTTCGTACATAATAATAATGCTGGATGAATATTATTAGACACTTCAAATTTATTAATTCTTTCATTCATACAATTTTCCTTACGTACGATTTACTTGGAATTTGGCATACATGATTTTTTGGGGTTGCTGATTACGAACGTAAACGCAAAATTCTAAAATTTAACGGACAACACCACTGTGACGGCTTCAAAAAATCGATTTTTTGAAAACCATTTTAAAAAATCTAAAATACTTTTAAGATTGAAATGCCGTTGGACCCAGGTCGAAAAAATAATTATTTTCGTAGATATTGAATATTTTGTGGAGCAGTGCAGCGGTCCGCGACGCTCGGGGTCCCAACTTTGAACGCGTTTTTCTCAAAACCATTTTTTTGAATGCGGCACGCAGCAGAACTCGAGCAATTTTTATCCGATCGACTTCAAATTTTTACTGTATCAATAAAAGTAGATTATCTAGAGAAGTACATAGGATTTTTTCGATATCTCAATAATTATAAAAGTTATAGCCTATTTTCGACGAAAAATTTTGCTCAAAAATCATTCTTTAATTTCAAAGGCGTGCCTATTTTTAAAAAATCAATATTTTTCCAAATCCCTATGTACTTCTCTTCAAAATATCATATTATTAACGAAAACACTCGGTATTTTTTTTCAGATCGACGTTGAAGAGAGTTCTGCTGCGTGCCGCGAACCACTGCAGAGATGACGCGAGAGCTTCCCCAGCGCCACCATGCGGCGTGAAAAATATGAAAAAAATGTTTTTTGATACATTAATAAACAAGGAACAAAACCCAAAAAAAAATTTCGAATATCTCTTTTTTTTCCCACAAAAAAAATTCTTGAAAAATGTGAAAAAAATAGGGGGACAGTGGTGTTGTCCGTTAAAGTGGCGGATTCGAAAAAACAATTTTTACTTCGGATCTAATACAGAAATTATAGCATCTTTATTTTTTTTCGACAAAAACAACAAGAGGAACAATTTGGAAAAAATTCTGTAAAATACTCGGGAGTATATTAAGTTCGTACAAAAATTGCCATTTCGATATTCCTGATAGATTATTAGAAAATGCATTTTTTCATAAAAAAAGTACGAATTTAAATGATTTGTTTATGGTATTTTTGTAATTAAGAAATGATGACTGTTCCTAAGTTTTTTTACACTTATCAATATTTCAAGATTATTCAGAAATAAAAAACCCGGTATTTGTTGTTAAAAAAGTAGTTTATTAATAAAAGGTGGGACGCAGAAAGTCCCATCGTAAAACGAAGGGTGAATTGTTGTAATAATTTTTGAAATATTCATTTATTTTTCATAGTGACATCTATCAAATTTAATATTAATAAACAACAATAATATGACATTAGTAAACAACAAATAATAAGAGCAGATATTTAAGGTAATACGTAGATTTTTTTCTAAACTTGTTAATATGAAAATTACAGCAATTGGTTTATGAACATTTTTTTTAGCCAATTAAGCAATTGACTGCCACGGTAAAACGACGAAACTCAGAAAAGAAATCGAGACGGTAATTTCGTAGAAGATCTCTTAAGAAAAAAAATAAGCATGTCTTATTAACGTAAAAAAAATGAATAACAATGGATTTACGAAATCATTAACTGATAACTGCGAAATTCTATCGTGTCTCTACAAATTCACCGATTCTCTACAAATTCACCGTGTAGATTTTTTTCTAAATTTGTTAATATGATAATTACATCAATTGATTTATGAACATTTTTTTTAGCCAATTAAACAATTGGCTCCAATGGTAAAACTATGAAACTCAGAAAACAAATTTATACAGTGAATTCGTAGAGGATCTCTTGAGGCACGAAATAAGACGTGGTGCATTAAAGTCGGTTGAAAAATACGGATTATTCTTTGATAAATCTCGATGAAAACATGACATCGTGGGATTTTGCCATTTATCAGTCGAAGCTTCTGCAAATCTATTGTTATTAATATTTTTTTAGGTTAATAAGACATGCTGTAATACAAATCAATCGTAAATTCATTTAATTAGTGCATTAAACTTTGCATAAATGTTTTTTGAAAATTTAGCATTCGTTTGTTTAGTCTGCATCTGCTATTTTACCTTAAAGGTTATGAAAACATGTAGATTCGAGCTGGAAAGCCCTGTATGTATGAGCGTGAAACGAACATGGGAAACCCTTAATAGCAGAACGCGTTCTTCACAATTCTTCGCGTTCTGTACGAGTTGAACATGTGCTACTTTGAAATCGTTATAATTTACCGAATGCACGCGATCCGATGCAGTTACATCGAAACTGTCTTAAAAAAAAATAAATACGATTTTTTAATAACAAGAAAAATTCATTTGCATATGTAAACTTTTACATGAGGCTAAACCCAGAAATGCAATAAACAATGGGATCATGAAAAGAAAATAATTATTAAAATACAACTATTGAAATTACTAATTCCACAAATACTAATTCTTAGGTATTTGTTTCCATTCAATAGGAATTTTCATTAAAAAAATAATGCTTGGGAAATTTTCGTTCAGATATTGATTATGCAGGACTTTTTCTTTCTATATACGAAAGGGTTTGTATTTTTGAATAGCGGAGGGTGCATTAGGAATTTCCTGTGAACCCTGACCTGTCCAATTTTTTTATTTTACCCTCGTGGTGTCGTATGAGAACTGCTAGGGGTTCGAAGATTGTTTTACAAAATCCTCTGCTAAGGGTAGTCGAAGTCTATAGAAAATGTCGTATAACTTAGAATTATGAATTTTTTTTTCCTAAATTTATTCCCAATATTTTTCCCAATATTTATTATGAACAGCAATTCGAGATTGATAAATTGTTTATCGGCAGAAAGAAAATGTCGATTTCAATTATAATAAACTAATTAAGAGGATATTAATTTCTTCGTTTTTTTCCATATTATGCAATCGCGAGAATCCTGATAAAATTTGATATTTTTTGTTCTTTATAAATACAACTCTGTAGTAAGGCGTTAATAATTATTCTCACATGTATAGAATCGATTAATAACATAAATAAACGTAATATAACTGCAACCAAAAATAGTGTATTTTTTTCTTTCAGTTCATTTCAATTCTGTACGTGAAATTCGTGCATTGTTTTGAATAATTTCCACTTTTTTTTCGTTTCCAAACGATTCTCAACTTTTTGGAAAAGTTTATTGAATATCGGTACCTGAATTGTTTAGAAATAATGCAGGGCAGAAATACTGACAAAGATTGTCGTTATTTCTGTTAATTGTAAATGCAACTCTGTAGTGACCAATTTGTAATAATTCCCAACGGTATTAAGGGGAGCAACCACTTTAGGAGACCGAAAATTAGATGATTTTTTTTTTTATTGCGAAAAAAAAACGGAAATTTCCGTAACTCTGACAATATTTTATTCATGTTTTCATACATCTCTGGTAATTTTTTCAAGTTATTTCATGCATTAATTAAGGTGTAATCCGCTGTATCCCTTGGCGTGTCCTCATCGTCGTTGTCGATTTGCGGGAATTGTGCAGCTCGCAATTCGCATCTGAAATAGTCCAACAAATTTTTATACATTCTTGAGATGTTTTTTAAGAACATGAACCTAAATTTTGAAAAAAAAAATCGAGAATTGAATGTTGGAACGTGTTTGAAAGAAATGATCGATTTTTAGCATTTTTCCCCCCGGCATTTTGCAATAATAAATATGTTTTAAACAATCTAATCTTTCCAACTTTAGGTTCATGTTTTAATAAATTATATTATGTAAATATGTTCCAAATTTGAAGATGATCCATCAATTCATTTTTGAGTTATGATTTATTTATTTATTAGAAGGAATCCATTAGAAGGAATCCGAATATCGTTTTGAAATTTTTAAGGGGCCAGTCTACTTTGAAAATTTCAAAAAATCGATTTTTTTACTGTTTTCGAAAGTACATACATTCAGAAATATTGTGTCAAAATTTTATGAAAAACCGAGCTCTTTAAGTATTTTTTTTTTACCTGAACGTCAGGACCTCATTTCGTCTATCTGAGCGTATAGCGCGCTCAAACGCGTTTTTCTCGAAACAACGTTTTCAAAATCTAGCTCCATCGTATCTCTAAAACTAATGAACCGATTCTCTTGAAATTTGAACCACATATTGTAAACATGATTCGCAACAAGATGACCCTCGATGGTTTTAAAATTTTGGTTTTTACTCTTTTTTTTGTGAAAAACTGCGAAAAAAACGCGTTTTTTTTTACTTTTTTCGTTTTTCATCTGCCATTTTTTTATTTTTTGATAAAACTTTATATCCGGGGGTCATTTTGTAGCTGGTGTCATACTGAATCTAATGGACTTCGATTTTTTTGTTTCAGACAAGACGTTGCCGAGTTGTTATGGAGCTACCTAGCCCACCTATTTTTAAGGCGTTACGTTAAACTATAGTTTTTGTACTTAAAAATGAATAAAAATGAATTAAATTTTTTTTTTTTATGTATCTCAAGACTTTATTTGTCAAGCCCAACAACTTTTATATTCATATCTTTTATAAAATCCTCAAAAAAAAATCGCGAAAATAACCTTTTTTCGTGGCTCCAAAGTGGACTGGCCTCTTAAGGTGTATTCTTAAGATATTTTGCTAACGATTTATGGAATAAAAAAAATTGATTTTTTGAAGCATCTAAAGTGGTTGCTCGCCTTAATATTTGTTTCGACATATATAGGATCATTCAGCAGGTCACAAGGGCGGATAGACAGTTTTCCTAGGATCAGTTTTTTCCCCGGTGGTCTGGGAGCCTGCCATATGTCGAGAAGGAAAAAAAATAAGGCCAAAATCGTGAAGAAGAATCGTGGCTCGAGAAAATCGATTTTTCATAGAGTTTATCCGGACGTTTGTACGTGTGTACAAATGCATGGATATTTAGATTGTGTGTAATATCGATCCTTGGGAACTCGATGATGATGATGACGACGATGACGAGGGCACAGCTGGACTTGTGCCAGGGCCTCCCTCTCGTTCCAGACACCCATCTGCCACGTAATCGCCGTCGATCGCGGCCTTCGTAATCGCAGCCATACCGACTACTTTCTCTCCCTCCGTATACTTATAGCTTTTGACTCTTACGAATGAATAATTGGATCAGAAAGTATTTTTTATCTCGTTTCATCCAATTTTCGATGTTTTACCCTTTCCCAAATCAACTTCACCGTTTTCCACTAAGCGAACAGTCCAATTTCGAACCCTTCACGTCGTGTTTTAAAAAATATGATTTTCTACATTTTCTTGGACAGCTAATCATTAAATTTTGCTTATTAAGTTTCCTTTGATATATTTTTTTCTATAAATCCTCACGATTTTAATATTACGTACTTGTTTATTCAACTATTTTTCTTCGTATTATCAATTGCATTTGTTTAAAAATTAATTGCATTACAATAGTTTTATTCTGTATATCTTTCAGTACTTAGAAGTTCGCGAGAAGCCTGAAAAAATTCAACCACCTTTAAGACTCTATGACTATTGATATGCAATAATAAAATTGTCAAAAAATTATGAGCTACTAGTTTTCAAAAATTGTTCAATAAGTAATCAGATGTTTTTTTTTTTTCGTCGAATGAATTTGTTGATTTTTCTACAATACTTTCAAATCTTTTCGGATTTTTTTCTTTTCTTTTTTTTTTATTCCTTTTTTCAATTTTTTCTGGAGGCGATATTTGAGGAACTGTTCGTTTAATGCCTTAGAAATTTCGTACTTTTAACAAAAACATGTGAAAAATTCGTAATTGTTTATGAATTTTTTGAAGTTTGTCACAGAATCCAAAAAAAGGGAATATTCTTCAAAAATTCACACGCGTTTAGGAAAAAATCAGCAAACTGATTTCACGTTACCAAAAAAAACTGTCTGATTATTTGTCGAAGCATATTGTTGTTAAAATGATGTTGATAACTTAATAGAATTTTTATAAGTAAAAATCATTTTATGCGAAGTTTCAGGGACGGTTGAAAATTTTCAGATTTTTGTCCAACTGCAAAGTATCAGAATTTAGATCAAGATCGAGTTTTTCGCTAAGAAACTTGTGTCATTTGTCCTTAAACCTCTCAAAAGCTCGTCTTAACTTCGTTATTTTCCGTCTACAGATTTTAGGAAAATGGAAACTGAAATCATTATCGATTAATTATTTTTTCATGATTCTAACATTGCAATTTTTTTCTCCATATTTTTTCATTAAAAAACTTGTTAAAACTTTATTTTTTTTTCATACATTTCGTTGGCTGTTGAAAAATTGACTAATTAAAAGATTTTCGATTGAATGAATCCCTAAAAAATCACCAAACATCCGATAATTTTTCATTTAAAAAAAGAAATTTCCTGTGTAAAGAAGCAATATTAAGGATACATGCTCTCATTCGCTTTTCCGTGTACCCGAGCTGATATGAAAGACCGCTAACAGATAGAGAAAGAGGGAAAGAGTCTTTTCGTGTTCGAACAGATACGAGACGCACTTCTCTTCGGTCCTCTCACGTTTCGTCTCTGACAGAGGTTTCCGTTCGTTTCTCTTCTTCCCATAAACGTGTGTGTTACCTGGACCAGTGTTGCTTCCGGTCTTCTGCATTGTTCGATTCATTCGTCTGTGTCAAGCAGAGCTCACAAATGAGAGAGAAAGCTTTACGTGTTATATTTCGAGGATTCGTATGAACGTATATGTATTTACAAAATCTTAATAATATATTGGAGCACTGAAAAGAAATAAAATAGAAGAAAAAGTTGGATTCGTATGAAGATCTATCGACGATTTAATCGTGTGTTTAAAAGCAATTCGAATGTTAATTTCCTTATTCATGAAACATCTTCTAAAAAGAAAGAATTGGGAAATAAATTTTTCTCAATTTTTCATATTTCCACTAAACCGAAATATACATTGAAATTTATTTTGAAAATACGACAATTGTGACTTAAGGATGTTTTTTTTATAAATATCGTTTTATTTATAAATAAATTTTATTTCATTATCATTAACATTTCGGTCTTTTGCAACAATAATTTAAAGAATTTTGTTGCAACGTTTCCGATTACATTTTTTGGACTGCGTAGACAGTTCCAATTCCATTTCTGATTTATATTATAAAACAGCCATATGAGAGAAAGAGAAAAAGAATAAAGTGAAAGAGAGAAAGATAGGGAGAATTGTGTCTCGAGGTCTCGATATAATACGTCTGCGAACTCTCGATTTTTATAGATATCTATATGTATATATGGGGCATTCTACGCCAAATCGACCTACGTCAGACCCTTCCATTCTTTGATTTAGCTGAAAATTTTATATGTTGTATTACCCATTGAAAGAAGCTCTCTTGATTTTTTTCAGATTTTTTTGTCAATACACTTGTGAGATATGATTTTTTTTCAAAATTCGATGTTTCTTCTTTCAAACGACTGTAACTCTCTCAAAAATCGACCAAATCGAACTTTTTTTTTTTTAGAAAGGTTGGTTTTACACCGTAGTATTAGAAAAAATATATGAAGAAATGATTAATATTTGTATTCCGTATTTTTTCTCAATTTAAAGCAATTTAAAATTTTATGTAACGCAAAAAAACATTGGTTTTAAGATGTTTGCCCAGTTTTATTTTTTTCAAAAAATTCACAAAAAAACTTTGACCAATTATATAATTTTTGAGACCAGTCTCATCGTGGGCAAATTTTTCCATATACCTTTTCTTATTTTGAAAAAAAATTTCATTTTTTTTCAGTCAATTTAAACCAAATCGAACTATTTTTTTGATATTTTGTTTCACACCAACATTTCTAATATAAAAAAGTCCTATTTGATATGAATTAACTAAAAAAAATGAAAATTTTTTTGAGTCTAAGAAAAGAAATATGAAAAAATATCACTCCATGATGGGACTGGTCTCAAAAATCATTTAATTGGTCAAGATTTTTTTTTTGTGAATTTGTTGAAATAAATCAAAAGTGTCCAACATCTTAAATTTAATGACTTTTTGCTTAAACATTGAAAAAAATATAGGGGACGATTTTCAATCATTATTTCGTAATTTTTTCCAAAAGTCTGGTAAACATTAAAAAAAAAAAAAGTTCATTTTGATACAAATTGACAGGAAAAAAAATGAAACTTCTTTTCAAAATAAGAAAAAGAAATATAAGGAAAAATCTGCCCACGATGAAACTAATTTCAAAAATCATTTAATTAGTTAAAGTTTTTTTGTGAATTTTTTGAAAAAAAAATAAAAAATGACAAACATCTTAAAACCAATGTTTTTTGCTTTAAATTGCTTTAAATTGAGAAAAAATAAGGAATACAAATATTAATAATTCTTTCGTATTTTTTTTTAACAATACGGTGAAAAACCAACCTTTCTAAAAAAAAAGTTCGATTTGGTCGATTTTTGAGAGAGTTACAGTCATTTGAAGAAAAAAACATCGAATTTTGAAAAAAAAAAATCATATCTCACAAGTGTATGGGCAAAAAAATCTGAAAAAAAATCAAGAGAGCTTCTTTCAATGGGTCATATAACATATAAAATTTTCAGCCAAATCAAAGAATGGAAGGGTCTAACGTAGGTCGATTTGGCGTGGAATGCCCCATATATATATAGGTATGGTACATTTTGCTCTCTCGATTACGTCAGTATTATAATACACGTCGTTACCCACGTGAAAACTTTGAGACTCGCGAGAAAAGAACGTCCGAGCATTGATGTAGACAATTTATCCAGCAGTTATTCGTATGTGGAACACTCCACACCAAACGAAAGATTACAAATGTTTTAACATGCCAATCGAACGATTTTTCTATACCCAAATTTGTTCGTATATAAAAAAAAATATTGACTCAAGGTAAAATAGCTGATGTAGACCAGTCAAGTGAGTGCTAAATTTTCAAAATACATTTATGCATAGCTTAATGCACTAATTAAATAAATTGACGGTTGATTTGTGTTACAGCATGTCTTATTAACCTAAAAAAATATTAATATCAATAGATTTGCAGAAGCTTCGACTGATAAATGGCAAAATTCCACGATGTTTTCATCAAGATTTATCAAAGAATAATCCATATTTTTCAATCGACTTTAATGCACCACCTCTTATTTGGTTCCTCAAAAGATTCTCTACGCATTCACCGTATGGATTTTTTTTCTGAGTTTCATAGTTTTACCGTTGCAGCCAATTGTTTAATTGGCTAAAAAAATGTTTATAAACCAATTGCTATTATTATCATATTAACAATTTTTTTAAAAAATCTACGCGGTGAAATCGTAGAGAATCTCTTGAGAAACAAAATAAGACAGGGTGCATTAAAATCGGTTGAAAAATAGGGATTATTCTTTGAAAAATCTCGATGAAAATATGACACGATAGAATTTCGCAGTTGGCAGTTGATGATTTCGCAAATTCGTCGTTATTAAATTTTTTTAGGGTTAATAAGACATGCTGTAATACACACAAACCTTCGATTAATTTAATTAGTGCATTACACTTTGCATAAATGTATTTTGAAAATTTAGCACTCATTTGACTAGTGTGAAGCTTTATCACCTTAATTTGTATTTAATTATTTGCGTGAAAAATTGAAATAATCAATCGTCTAATCACCGTTTTTGCATCATTGATTCGTAAACCGAATCTATCGTAGGCGTTTTAAATCGTACATTTTATTATATATAAATAATTACATCTGCTCGAGTCACGAACCTTTTTGTCTGATTTCGTAAGAGGGAAACATGTTCCTTGTGTACCGAATGCTGTCCATAACCAGCAATTGTATAACGTCCTGCTACCGTAGACCACAAAGAAGAGAAGGAAGGACGATATTTTCTCACTTCTCGTCACTTTGAATAATAACATACGTGAACAAAGTTGCAATATATATGAAAAAAGTATTGCACGTAATGTATGGAATACTTCGAACGAAATCGAGGCCACTTAATAATAACACGTTATCATTTTAATCGAACCTCATCTTGATAAATAGTGAATCGTCTGAATTCCATTTTTTCGTAATTATATACGTTCTCTTGAAAATTAATGCTTATAAGAATACAAATAGAGAATTTAATATTCTTATGCAGTATTTTTATGACTAAATGTTTTAAATTGTATAAAATCTCATTTTTTCCATTTTTCAAGATCAATTTTTCAAATTCGAATTGAAAACATGTATGAATTCATATTATATTTTTCTTTACAATACTTTCCTCGATTTCATCGCTATTCCTGCATATAATATTCGTCTTAATACTGTGAGCTCTACACGAGGAACGTAATTGCATGTAATCATTTTTTATCAGAAAATTCTCTATGTTTATCTACATGTTTTTTTTATTTCTTCTTTTTTTATTATTATTTTTTTTTTTTACGAATGTGTACGAGAAGGTGAGTAGCCTGGAATTGCATAGTAGGACTGCGAGCAATTGTACACTTCGAATGAACTATATATGAATACGGAACGTACTGAGAAAGAAACGGTTCGGAGTGCCAACGAATTGGTGCTAATTTGGACCAGGTAAATTTAAAGCTGTTACTTTTTTTAGAATCTCTGCTGTATTTATTTACACGCAAACTAATATTTTCCTATTCATTAAACGAATTTGCCACTGAGGACGAATTAGAATTTGATTGCCAATATTTCGAAAACAAAATTTCGGATAAAAGTTTCTTTTGATTCCGTTTAAGGCAATAATCTAGTTTAGAGGGTCAAAAAAAAGGTGATTTTCGGGATTTTTTTTTTGAGTGAAAAAAATAATCAATCTTTTTGAACTTGTGCACATATTTTACTGTACATTTTAACAACACGTAAAAAAAAATTCGTCGAAATATAATAAAGAAATGATGTATTTTCAGCTACATGAACAAAGCGCCTCACCATTGGAGGTTCAAATTAACGAGAGCTGTGCAATCCGTAATTCTTACCTGAAATAAAGAACAAACCAAAAAGATTTTCAATTTAGACACCTCTTTATAGTCGATGAACTCAGAAACATTCAGGAAACAGCTTAAAAGAGTAAAAATTTACGAGCTACAATTTCAAAATCAAAATTTTTATCCAATTACCAACGATTTTAATATCGTAATTTGAATATTTTAATAATTCTTATATTTTTTTGAAAATCTTTGAATTCTTTATTGTTCATTTGATTGTTTCGAATAATTGACGTTTCGTCAGCGTTGATTGATATGTAAATTACTGGTTCGAATTAACACCAATTCCTTTGGATACACACACGATCGGTAAATCTAACGCTCATTGTCAGCTTCGGTTGCAATTGGTTTACGATTGCAAGTTGCATGCATCGTACTGTATATCTTGGATTCGTCAGGCACTTCTATCTTACGATATAAACTCGATGAAAACTGATATTGCACCCTCGTAGTCCGCTCTCATTCATTATCTCTGTACACTTCATCCCCTCCCCGGCCGCCAGCTAAGCTAATTTAAAAGACGAGAAGCAATATGCCTGGGAGATCGGCGATTTGCTTCCACTATAAAAATCGTTTGATCGTTTCACACGGAAGCTTTCTCCGTCTGTTAACCTCTCGAAGTAAAAGAACGAATGTTTTTTTTTTTTTTTTTTTTTTTTTTTCGTTGGAAATTAATTAATGTAATTCAATGAGCGACGTTGATAGTTTGACCTAAAAAATTATAGACTTGCACTTAATTAAAACAATTAAACTTTTGATATCGATGTGCAATGATGTTTCGTAATTGCAATTCATTTTCTAAGATTTGGAGAAAAAATTTGAATGAATGATCTTTTAATTAATTTAAAGTAATTATAATGTCGATTTTTTATTATCATACAATTTAAGAATGTTCAAGCTTTAAGGCGAGCAACCACTTTAGATGCTTCAAAAAATTAATTTTTTTTTTTTATTTCATAAATCGTTAGCAGAGTATCTTAAAAATACAGCCTGAAAATTTCAAAACGATATTCAGATTCCTTCTAACGGTATGTATATAAATGATAAAGACTCTCCGCTCGACTCCCAAGCGCGCTCAAACTTTAAACGTGTTTTTCTCGAAACAACATTTTTTCAATTTGCGGGAATCATAACTCAAAAACTAATTGATGGATCATCTTCAAATTTGGAACACGTTTACATAATATAATTTATTACAGCATGAACCTAAAATTGGAAAGATTAGATTGTTTAAAACATATTTATTATTGCAAAATGCCCGGGAAAAAACGCTAAAAATCGATCATTTCTTTTTCAAACACGTTCCAACATTCAATTCTCGATTTTTTGTCAAAATTTAGGTTCATGTTCTTAGAAATCATCTCAAGAATGCATAAAAATTTGTTGGATTATTTAAGATGCGAATTGCGAGCTGCACAATTCCCGTAAATCGACAACGACGATGAGGACACGCCAAGGGACACAGCGGATTACACCTTAATTAATGCATGAAATAACTCGAAAAAATTACCAGAGATGTATGAAAATATGAATAAAATATTGTCAGAGTTGCGGAAATTTCCGTTTTTTTTTCACAATAAAAAAAATCCAAAAAATCTAATTTTTGGTCTCTTAAAGTGGTTGCTCGCCTTAAATATTTGCCCAATGCGACTTTATCATGCACCATTATCTTCGTAATGAAAAAACGAAGAGAACAGTATATAATTAAACGTTATTATCGCATATGAGGAACATTTTATACTGAAGAGAAAATTGGGATAATTATTTACCCCAGTGTGGGGTTCACGTTGGAAAAAATAAATTGTGGGGTTCTAGGGTTAATGTACCAAACGACAATATTTATTTTCGAAGATAAAAATGACAATGAGAATTATATAAATTGATAATTTTCAGGCATTATTATTTTCGAAAATAGATATTTCGGCTGCAACGATTTTTTGTCGTCATTTCAAATGAAAGTTGAGTTTTTTAAATGAAAGCTTTTTTTTCAGAATTTCTCATTTTTTTTATATTCGTTCTGCCGAATTGAAAATAAATGTTAAACAAGAAATTGTTAATGACTAGCAAACTTTTCAAGATTAACGTTTAATTTTGTTTTTAACCATGTCAACAATTCACGATTTATCATTTGTTTTTCGGGATTTGACAACAAAAGAAAATCAAAAGAAACTTCTGAAGAAGTTTACCTGCACTCGAGAAAAAGATCGACAAAATTACTTCGAAAAGAACGATTAATCGATGAACGATTTTTTGTTAAAAGAAATTTTCAATCTTTTTTCAACATTATTATAATCGAAATTAGGCCTTAAAATTTTTCAAAGATGGCTGAATTTGATAAAATTTTTAAAGAACCTCTATAGGTACCGAAGTATTGATCGAAAGCTACTTTTCGCTGAAAATGTAAGAGTGAAACATCCTCAAACCATGTGTAAAAAATGAATGTGGTATTTTTATATTTTTGTTGAGTCATCGTACTGAGAGGAAATAAGGATTCTGTAAAGCCAACGATTCGAGGGAATCTACTCGGACCAGTAGAGAGTAGAGTCCTGTTTGAGAGAGTTTCATCGGCTTCGCGAGTCCAGAGGGTTGAGCGAGACGATCTTTGCGCGTCGTAGTGTAGTTTCGTAAAGCAACGACAATGATTGCGGGGGAAGGGGGGGGGGGGGGCAACCGGTTGCATGCGCTAAAAATACACGTACAGCGAAAACACTCGTGAGTGCAACTTCTTGTTCGCAAATCCACATAGTAAATAGGTTTAATATAAAATATACTTTATTGTGATAAATAATACAATAATTGGTAGTTTGAGAAAACATTTTCTCATAAGCGATCTTCAAAAATGGCTTAATCTTTCGACTTGGTGGATGAGAAAAGTTTCAGTTAAGGCTTGATGCGATAAATTGGGATATTCAACAAAAAAATAAGAGAGTTTTGAAAAATTTCATTCTTTTCCTGCTATTTACTTTGCATTTTATTATTATGTTTTGTTTTGTCGATTTAAACGTTTCAACGGTACAGGAAAGCACTTTGAAGACATGAGTATTTGCAAATTGGAAAAAGTATTTTCAAAATTAGCAAATTAGTTGAAAATAACACTGGAAGCTTTTTTTCAGTTATTAGTTCAAGTTGTTTTATCAAAAAGTTAATATTACTCCGAACTGATGAAATTGCATTAGATCGAATGAATGTTTTATCTCAATGAATTGGCATCTGTATAAATTTACATTTATTTGAAATTTATGTTAATAAATTATTGTCATCGAGATAAATTTCACATTTTCGGACTCGATATTATTCTACGTGAAAAAATAAAAATTGAAATAATAGAAAAATATATATATGAAATTGAAAAAAAGGAAATAATATTGGGTTTTAAACTTAATTCCCATCATCTCTCTGCGATGCATGAGCGGTCGATGTACGACTTTGGTGGCCTCTCGTGGACGGTTCTCATCGTCTGGATGGTGGCCCTCTAGCCGTGCACCGGCTGGCTCATTGCATCACAGCTGAGGAGGTGCCTGCCTGAGCGCCTCTGGTGGTCGTGCTTGAGCGTGCTCACATTGCCACCCGCGGAGATTAGTCGGGCACCGGCTGTATCGGCAAGGTTTTCTGCAGTTTCCCTTCGCCCTCGGTAAATGCGATACCGTGCGGGAACAAGTCGACCGCAGCCACACGTGTGGGAGAATGGAGGGAAGAGTAGAGGAATAGTTGGAAAGAGTGGGAAGGCTAAGAGGGAAGGAGCCTGGGCGGAGGAAGTAACAATCGCGGGGGCGATTGGTTACAAACCCCAATGAAAAAAAAATAAAAAAAACAAAAAAACTTAAGGGGCCAGTCCACTTTGGAGCCACGAAAAAAAGGCTATTTTCGCGATTTTTTTTGAGGATTTTATAAAAGATATGAATATAAAAGTTGGTGGGCTTGATAAATAAAGTCTTGAAATACATTAAAAAAAAAAATTTAATTCATTTTTATTCATTTTTAAGTACAAAAACTATAGTTTAACGTAACGCCTCAAAAATAGGTGGGCTAGGTAGCTCCATCACAACTCGGCAACGGCTTGTCTGAAACAAAAAAATCAAAGTCCATTAGATTCAGTATGACACCAACTACAAAATGACCCTCGGATATAAAGTTTCATCAAAAAATAAAAAAATGGCAGATGAAAAACGAACAAAGTAAAAAAAAAACGCGTTTTTTTCGCAATTTTTCACAAAAAAAAGAATAAAAATCAAAATTTTAAAACCATCGAGGGTCATCTTGTTGCGAATCATGTTTACAATATGTGGTTCAAATTTCAAAAGAATCGGTTTATTAGTTTTAGAGATACGATGGAGCTAGATTTTGAAAACGTTGTTTCGAGAAAAACGCATCTGAAGTTTATACGCTCAGGTAGACGAAATGAGGTCCTGACGTTCAGGTAAAAAAAAAATACTTACAGAGCTCGGATTTTCATAAAATTTTGACATAATATTTCTGAATGTATGTACTTTCGAAAACAGTAAAAAAAATCGATTTTTTGAAATTTTCAAAGTGGACTGGCCCCTTAATTCTCGCTGTTTTATATGAGATGGCGTAACTAGTATTATTTTCATAGAAGTAACACTAAAACTATACTGTGTTGAAGTATTGGATATAACCTACAATATTCGGTATCTGAGAGTGAATTCACTTGTACACACTACTTTTTTTATAATTTCGAAAATGTCAGGTTTTGAACCAACGAAACAGCAGAAAACTTTGCTTTTTTGCTTTAACTTAAGAAAAAGTCCTGCTGAAAGTAATCGCTTGCTTCAAGAAGCTTATGGTGAACATGCTCTATCTGAGACAACGTGCAGAGATTGGTTTGGACGATTCGAAAGTGGCGATTTTGACCTTAAAGACAAAGAACGTCCAGGACAGCCGAACAAATTTGAAGATGAAGAATTGGAGGCCTTGCTCAATGAAAATCGATGTCAGACCCTCAAAGAATTGTCTGATACATTAAACGTTACTGAAATGGCTGTTAGCAAACGTTTACGTAATCTTGGACTGGTTGAAAAAGCAGGAAATTGGTTACCATATCAATTAAACGAGAGACAACTCGAAAAGCAAAAAACGATTTGAGAATTGCTGCTTGAACGATGCGAAAGGAAGTCATTTTTACATCGAATCGTGACTGGCGATGAGAAATGGGTCTATTATGAAAATCCCAAACGAAAAAAAGCGTGAGTACTGCCAGGTGAACCAGGTCCATCAACGCCAAAACGCAATATTCATGCTCAAAAGGTGATGCTGTGTGTTTGGTGGAATCGAGAATATATGGTATACCACGAGTTGTTGAAACCGGGTAAAACGATCACAGCTGTTCGCTATAAACAACAATTAATGAAACTAAACCAGGAATTGAGAAAAAGCGGCCTGAGTACACCAAACGTCATAACAAACTAATTTTGCTCCATGAGAATGCTCGGCCACATGTAGCAGAAACCGTAAAAAAGTATATAAAGGACATGAATTGGGAAGTCTTACCTCACCCGTCGTATTCACCGGACATAGCACCGTCTGATTATCATTTGATTCGAGCGATTCAGAATGATTTGTCATCGCAGCATTTCAAGTATTTTGAAGATATCAAAAAATGGATCGATGAATGGATCGCCTCAAAAAGCAACAATTTCTATTGGCGTAGAATCCATTTGTTGCGTGAAAGATTGGAAAAGGTGGCAGCTTCTGAAGGACAATACTTCGAATAAAATAGAATGTACCGTAAACTATAAGACGATTTATTTACCGTTGAAAACTTTGTTTCATTATTCTGGTTTAAGGATACTGAACCGGCTGATAATCGCGACATAAACGTACCGAAAGCCGCGATTGTGGCAGGTGAAGCACTCCGCGCGTTCACTGCACTGTATAAACCACCGAAGGGCGAAATGAACTCGAAAAGAGAAGCAACTTAAGTCGAACTGTCTCTCTCTTTTTTTCTCTATCGGCTTGTGCCGGTGTATAATGTCTTTGAGTAGGCATTCATGATTTGCAATGCTAATTTTATTATCCATATATTTTGATGTGTATACGGGATAAAACGAAAAAGAAATGATAGGATGAAAAAAAAATTTGCAGTAGCCAGTGCAAGAAAAATGATAATATTCTGGACTAATTATAAAAAGACCAAAAGTGTTGATCGATCTAATAAAAATGAAAAATAGAAGAGACTCAAAGTGCTTAGTCTTCGAATCTAAAAATACATAAGTTTTACATAGTAAAATAATTAATTCGATCTATTTAAAACTCAATGTCGAGTTAGCAGCAGAAAAAATGTTGAATAATCAATAATAACCAAAAAATACAAATAAAACTGCACATTTTTCAAATTGAGGCAGTTCTGAAGAGTGTTTCGATCTTGAAGAAAGTGTTTTTTTCAAAATGATATTCAGTACGAATAATGGTAATATATAATAATGAGTAAACGAGGAGAAATCAATGGATAATTATGTGAAAAAAGACGAAAAATTAATGAGGCAAAAAACAGTTTGAAATAGGCCCAGTTTTTAGCAAAGTATTGATGGACTTTTATAGGATATGGAAGCGGACTAATTACACTTTAACAAGGTGGATGCTGGCGAAACTCATTCTTATTTACACGCTATTAAAAAAAAAAGGTAGTATCCATTTAAAAAGAAACGAAAAAGTGGTGAATATTCCTAGGCACGTTATTTGCAATAATTATCACTCAGAGCGAGGAGAGAAGGTGAAAAAGAGAGAGAAGAGACTCGTTGTGAAGTGTAGAGAAGATATGGAGAGAGAGAGAGAGAGAGAGAGAGAGAGAGAGAGAGAGAGAGAGTCCTTGGCACGAGTCTTGCTGGCAGGTGCTGTTTGGAAGCAAAAGGTGTGTGTTTGGCCGTTTTGTTGCTGGCAAGCCTTGAATGCGTTCGGGTCGTTGCTACAGCGAGAGAGCGAAGAGAATGCGTAAAGGCAAGGCAAAAGGGACCATTTCTGACAACGAGGAGCAAGCAGAACCAAGAAGACGAACATCCAAGAGGAAAGACCGGGAGAAAAGGAGAGAACGAAGGAGAAAACAAGGACGTATGAATATCCTCTTCTTTTTCGCCGATCCAGAAAGGAAATAGTGCTATTTTAAACGTGCTCTTTTAAACAGCTTCTCCAATGAACTAAGAAGATACGAGAATGGTGAAAAATGGTCGAAAGAAGCGCCAAAAATCTGACCTGCTCGAGACCGTCTACACCCGCGAGTATCCTAAATTGATATACATATATATTAATGTACATGTGCACGAAAGTACGAAAAGGTTCCCTCTCAAAAGTGACCAGACAGTCCCAAACCTCCCATCAGTCTAAAACTCACGAAAACTTTTGCTGGATTCTTGCGAAAAAAAGCAAATCTGGATTTTGTTCGAACAGAAGCAAGCACGAATTTGAAAACGAATATTATGCAATTTTCAGCTAAATTCACAATTATTTTCTTAATAGGATCAAATTCATAAAATATCGAGATAAAATGTAGAACTAAAATACATCTAATGCTCACAAAGACAGATGTTACACAAAACAGAAAAAAATCCTGTACAAAGATACCATTGCTTTAATTGTTTAGTGGGATGAAGAAAAAAATCCGCGTATCCCTTCAAAACGGACGTGGTTCGAAAGGGCGATCAAAATTCTATGCAGACACATATTTTGAGCACTTTTTGTTCGTATTGCTTACAAGCTATGACCTTCAAACCTTAACCCTTCCCTTCCCTGCCTCTATCTCCGTGACTACCGTGGCTATTTGACCTAAAAAAAATGAAATGATTAACCCAAATTGATTTTAAGCCAAAGTTATTGTGATTGGCGAATCGAATTTTGAATTTATGACCAAAACATTATTTATTTTTCGTGTTTATCCAAACCTCGTAGAAATAAGTACAAAACTTTACTTTTGCAGAGTTGAGTTTGCACATCCACAAAAAAGTTCTATTTAGATCTACTAGGATCGATTATTTGAATTTTTTTAATTTAAATTAACAAAATTTCTATTAGCTTCAGCTAGAAAACTGTATTCAAATCAAATAGATAATGCTATTTCGGTCTGTTTATTCGAGTAGGAAAACTATTCAAGGGGAAAAAGTCATGTAAACGTACGTGTTTTCAAGATTTTTTTATAAAGAAATGGAATAGTTTATTGAATTAACATAAAGCATATCTCAAAATATACGATCTAAGGTATATTGACAAATTTTTTTAGAGTAAAATATTTCAAAATGGCGGCGCCACAGTAGCTGGAAGCAGATTGGCGCCGTGCAGCCTGCAGGTCTCAAATCTCAATTAAAATAAAAAAATCAAATTTTCGTTGTTAAAATACATTAATACGCTTTGTATGACGGAGAGAAAAATCATTAAAAAAGTTTAGGACTATTTACAAAAATACAAAATTAAGTGATTTTTTTTCAAAATGGTCCTAAATTTTTAATTTTTTTTTCTCCGTCATGCAAAGCGAATTAATGTATTTTAACAATAAAAATTTGATTTTTTGATTTTAGTTGAGATTTGAGACCTGCAGGCTGCACGGCGCAAATCTGCTTCCAGCAACTGTGGCGCCGCCATTTTGAAATATATTCGTCTAAAAAAATTTGTCAATATACCTCACATCGTATATTTTGAAATATGCTTTATTTTAATTCAATTAACTATTCCATTTCTTTATAAAAAAAATCTTGAAAAAACGTACGATTACATGACTTTCCCCACTTAAAGCTTCCCGCTCTGGTCACCGCGTGGCGCAGAGCGTCGAGACATTTCTTATATACGAATTGCGCTCTGGATATGCATAAATTGCGGGAATCAAAGTAGTTTTATTATTTAAGTCTGATAGTATTTTTTCATCATTTAGCTAAATTAACACAATCATTATTCGGAGAAACCGAAAAATCCGATGTAAGCAACTCACAGATTTAATTATTAACAGACTAGTAAGTTAAAAAGTATAACAGGTATAATCGCAAACAAAAAAACCAAAAAATGTAACAAACATTGTAAGACTCATGAATAAAGAGAATTTTGGACTGGACTGGAGTTTTAGTATTCTAACTGACTATATCTAAGAAGTCGAGCGTGAATTTTTGTACCTACCCATGAAAATATTATTAAATAATATTTGTAATTATAATTGAATAATGTCATAAATGTTATAAATAATAATATAAATATTATTTTTATTTCAACTTTTCATATTCGTTTAAATTTTAAGATAAAAATATGTCCGATTTTGAAACGTATGTCAAATTTTTCATTAATCAAGGATATAAAAATAGTGTAATGAAAAAAAATAATTTCTTAAAGTTAAATACACCTCTATTTTTTTTCTGGGTGCACTGGATGATGTTTTTTTACTGCAATTATTTAATGGATCGTTCGGTTTTTATGAATCTTGTATAAAAATTTCTTTTCGATTGATTATATTCGAACGTTGGGTCGGTTTTTGGCGAAACTAAAAGTGGCTCGATGAAAATCGAGTAGTCGGTCGACGGAACGAAGCCGAGGGTTCTTCGGAAGAACAATGGAGCCTGCGGAGAAATGAAGGAACGATGGTAGAGCCGTAGAAAAAGACAGACGCGATTGACACAGAGACGAAGGAGAAAGAGAGAGAGAGAGAGAGAGAGCGAGAGAGAGAGAGAGAAGACCAAGGGGAACGCGCTTCGCGGTTCAAGGTCCGAGGCAACGTCTTAGGCCATGCTCGATGGTTTAACGAACCCCTTTCTCTCTACACTCGTTGGACATGTGCACATAAATGAGGAAGAGAGACACGAAATATTTTAAGCAAATATGCGTTACGATAAAAGATTGATGAGATCGCAAACGTCGACAGGTGTCACGAATTCAATGTTATTTGCGGCTTTAATATTCTTCGGAGAATTTAAGATAATTCTTTTGACAGCTGGGTCAAGAAATCGATGATTTTACCGTTATTCTCGTTGGAAAAAGCTGCAAACGAGAGATAAGGCTTAAATCTTGTTATCAAAGCTTTTGTTGATTTTAGTCGTACGTTGATCATTTTTTTGTCAGTTCTACAACAACAACAAGCAATAAATAATTGCATGGATTGACTTAGGCATTAACCTAATCGAAAAATATCGTTTCATTCACAAAATTCATCATCTTTTCAAATTATAATAGAAATTTCTTTCTGAATCGAGATTGGGGTGATGGAATGAAAGTTACTTGATGGAACTTGGAACAAATATCAGTATGAAAAATGATATTTTGTTTGATAAGAAACTATAGCTTTTCCATCGTTATTTTTTTCTTATTCGTTTTTTTTTTAATTATATTTATTTATATTTATTCGTTTTTTTTCTTATTCGTTTCTTTTTCGTTCGATTACATTTATTCGTTTATCCTGCAATCGTAAATGAATGAATCATAATTATCGCAATTTTAGAAAACCATATTTCGCCAATAAATCGTAATTTTTCGAGGAAAAAAAATGTCTCTATATTATTATTCCTCAAATAATTGTAATTCATTCCCACCGTATTTTCGTCGACCAAAAAACACTTGAGAAACATTAATTAGAAGTTAAAAAATAGTTCTCCGACGTCGAAAATAAGTAGTAAAGAGTCATTATAAAATTATAAAGCATGAACTGCGATTACGAGATTCTCATTAACGTTTTCTCGGAGTTCTCGAATTATTGGATGAATGAGAGAGTGCGTATTAGTGAGAAGGAGAAAGAGAGAGAGAGAGAGAGAGAGAGAGAGAGAGAGAGAGAGCCACATTATTGTGGAAAAGCTTGAAAGTTAAATAAACTTACTCGACCATATTTCACCCTTTCATCCTTACAAACTTCGCGACCATTCAATTCCCCACAAGCACTTTGTTGTATTAATACCAGATTTGCACCCGTTCGTTCCTCTTTCTGAAGAAGAATTAAAAAAAAAAAAAAAAAATACTGTCAACGTTTGTTTAAAAAAATATGTAAGAAGAAAATGCATTACACGAATCATTTTTTTAGGAGATATATAAATATGTAAAGATAAATAAAATATATATATATATAAATAGATTTTTATACAAATGGAGAAAAAAAATATATATATGTATATGTATATTTATATTTGATGAGATACGAAGATGGGCTTGCAGAGAATGGATATGACCAAGCCCTGCAGAATAAATATGAGTGCAGCTGCCGTTGCTACCTCGACTGCTGCTCTTTGGGAAACCGAGAAAAAAGGAGAAAAAAAAACAACATAAAAAGCGTCGAGAAACACGTTTTTTTTTATGGGATTCAAAAAACTTTTTTCATCCCTTTTGCAATCGTCGGTACAACGTGTTTACTAAAAGTTACATAAAAGCTCGAGTTTTCGTATACTTTCGCAAAGCCTCAATAGGGCTACACCACCAGATGCATTATTCATTTTTCACTTTGAACTTTGAAAATAAAATAAATGTGGATTACGAGTCACTGGTAATTAAAAAAAAAAGAATTTTTTTTCTTCAAGCTTCTTACGACTATTAACGGGACAGACCTAGTTGGAACGTCAAAAAAAAGGCCTTTTTTCCGATTTTTTTTTGGTCAAACGATAAAATAATTCACAACAAAAGTTCTTCCATTTAAAAGATACATATGTAATGTATATGTTGCAATTTTTTCAACGCAATACATATCGAAATAAGCTGGTGACCGTCAATTGCCGAGGACGCTGCAAAAAAAAACACGGTTTGCGGTGATCAAGCTCACGCTGCAACGGCTCATCTGAAACAAAAAAAACGGAGGGGATTTTTAGTTAATGATATAATGCTCCAGTTGAACGAAGGGTTTTGAAAAATTTCCATTTTTCACAAAATGGCGGCCGTTAAAAGTCAAAAGTGTTTTTTTGACCAAAATATCAGTTCCATTTTTTGCTATTAAAAATAAAAATAATTATCCAAAAAAAAAATCCTTCGTTCATATGGAGGACTACCATGTATAGAAGAAGTGATATAAATTTCAACCCGATCGGTAAAGCCGTTCTCGAGCTACAGTGATCACCGACTTCAAAAACATGGTTTCGAGAAAAACGCACTTGAAGTCCGCTACCTGCTTACCTATGGCTCAGACACGACGTGCTACAAAGTCTTGTATTTCGGCGAATAATGGTCCGATTTACATTTACCTGGGCGGAAAATGTTCGTAAGAGATTCTACTTTTTGAAAATGAAATTAAAAAAAAATCGATTTTTCGAAAATTCTAACTAGGTCTGTCCCGTTAAGGGTCACTGTGCCGGGTCAAAAAATTCTATTTTTTTTTTTGCGTTTTCTAGCAATATAGATGTTCAAAATTGTGTAAACAATATTTTCAAGGCAAAAGTAAGTATCGATATTCAAGTTTTAACACCTTATTTTGTATAAAAAAAAAAGCGACGAAAAATTTAAACGCGTTTTCCTCGAAACAACTGTTTTCGACCTTGTTCCAGGAAATACTCGAGGACTAATGAACCGATTTTTATTATTTTTTTTTCACATGTTCTTTATTGCAATGACAATGAAATAGTAATTTTAATAATTACTATTTTTTAAGACCGTTTAAATAAAAAAAAGGTCGAAAAATCGAAAAAATTATGAAAAAATATTTCAAACCGCTGCCATTTTGTGAAGTTTTTTTTATATACAGCTACATACAACGATAACTACCTTCCTATACTGAAAAAAAATTGAAGTATTGCCAACTACGCGATGAAGTTGGACGAATTTCGTTGAGCTAATAGTCATATTACGTTTAGTTAATCACCCGGTGGTTGATCCATTGAAAGTCATGTCGTTGAGACAACTACGCCACGATTTTACCGCTAAATTTTAATTTATTTGAGTTGAGTATATTTCATGTGATTCAACCGCAATAAATGTTTACATTGAAAAAATAAAATAAAACTTGAGACACAGAATCGATTGAGTTTGAAATAATCACACGGAGGTTGAGTTGTATACGGTTTGTCCTTGGCTTGATAAAATAATAGCATCGAATAAACTTCTTCACGTAAATTGAATTCAATGACACCATAGATCAACGGAATATAATTTGTGATTAAGCTAATTACCTAGTAGTAATTTGGATAAAATCTTTTATTACTATTCAAATAAATAAACCTTTTGCTAACTCTACTAAAATTTCGTTGTGCAAACAATAAATTTTGTTTAATACGAATTATATATATTGTAACCGGACAGCCTTATTTCCTGGCTGGATTTCTGATGTGGCAGAAATCCGTTAGAGGGCCACTGGTGGAGCGCTCTCGCGTAAGCGTCGCACCGCCCGTGTGCCCATAAAGTTTCGGACATTGAATCATTAAACAACGATCACTCCGACTAATGGTCGTCGAGAAAACCCGAACCTTTGTTTTATGAGGTTAAAAGGTGTAAGGCTTTATCGTACAATTAAGGAGGTTCTATCGTTTTTCATGTAAAAATTATTTTCCAACTTTACACAACAAAATTTTGTAAATAGAAAGCTTAAGACAGTATTAAAATTCTGGCGGAATATGCCGATGATTCACCGTCTCAAAATTGAGATATTTATTGTTGAAGTTCGCAATTTTTTGAAAGCTTCCATAAGAGCCCATGCTAAACTTGTCATTTTCAACAATGAATATCTCGATTACCAGGCGGTGAAACCTCTCCAAATTTTTCACACATAATTAAATGCTGTTCAAGAAGATTCACGCCAAATTTCAATACATTAACTTGGAATAATCAAATATAATGTATTTTTCGTATCATGTCATATAAATATCGATACAACCTCCTTAAAGTACGCTGATATAAGAAGGTTTTGCCAACTAATTATGTCAGGATAAGCGCTCTTACGAGAGTTTAAGGGGTCAGTCCACTTTGAAAATTTCAAAAAATCGATTTTTTTTACTGTTTTCGAAAGTACATACATTCAGAAATATTGTGTCAGAATTTTATGAAAATCCGAGCTCTCTAAGTACTTTTTTTTATTACCTGAACGTCAGGACCCCATTTCGTCTACCTGAGCGTATAAACTTCAAACGCGTTTTTCTCGAAACAACGTTTTCAAAATCTAGCTCCATCGTATCTCTAAAACTAATAAACCGATTCTCTTGAAATTTGAACCACATATTGTAAACATGATTCGCAACAAGATGACCCTCGATGGTTTTAAAATTTTGATTTTTACTCTTTTTTAGGTGAAAAACTGCGAAAAAACGCGTTTTTTTTTATTTTTTTCGTTTTTCATCTGCCATTTTTTTATTTTTCGATAAAACTTTATATCCGAGGATCATTTTGTAGCTAGTGTCATACTGAATCTAATGGACTTTGATTTCTTTGTTTCAGACAAGCCGTTGCCGAGTTGTGATGGAGCCACCTAGCCCACCTATTTTTGAGGCGTTACGTTAAACTATAGTTTTTGTACTTAAAAATGAATTAAAAATTTTTTTTAAAGGTATTTCAAGACTTTATTTATGAAGCCCAACAACTTTTATATTCATATCTTTTATAAAATCCTGAAAAAAAAATCGCGAAAATAGCCTTTTTTTCGTGGCTCCAAAGTGGACTGGCCCCTTAAGGTGTGTTCTTAAGATTAAGCCCTTAAAAAATCGATCGATCGAGCAAAATATAAAATCAAAAATATCAAATTAAAATATTCCAAAAAATACATATATAAAAGAAAATTCAAATATTTCTTACACTCGTTTCAAATTCATAATTGTTCGGTACAATCACTATACTTTTTAATTACACAATGCAATTCATTTAATCCAAACAGGATTGATACAATTGACTGAAATACTTTTCCCCATTTCCCGAGCAATGCGATCATACTATTTCAAATATTTATTGAATTTCATTGAAAAAATGTTTTGATTCTATTGAATATTTAAAGTTTTACCTCCAATTGCAGGCGTAGTTGGCTCAAGAAAATACCTTCAACCACGCGCGGAGGTTGCGTCAACTACGCCATTGGTTTCGCCGTATCCAATCTCAGGACGTAGTTGAGCCAATTACGCCTCCGTTCTCAACACTACGCCTTTTTTTCAGTGTATAGATATTGAAAATTTTTTATTTTTCATCGTCAGGTGACCCGTTACCAAGATTTTCTTGGGACAATGAAGAGGATTTTTTTTATCATCACATGAAAGCTCATAACGCTGTAAATTTTCAATATTTTTCAAAATTGGTACTGAAATAGTTGGATATATTCTCAATAAAGTATCCTTTACCCGATCCTTAAATAATTATTCATACCTGGGGAAAAAATTCCCAAAAAACATTCATTGTCCCAATAAAAAATTCATTTTTTTGGGACAGTTTTTTTTTATCATCACATGGAAGCTCATAACGTTGTAAATTGTAAATATTTTTTGGCAATTTTTTTTCCCAGGTATGAATAATTATTTAAGGATTGGGTAAAGAATATTTTGAGTATACATCCAACTATTTCAGTACCAATTTTTATTAAAAAATATTGAAAATTTACAAAATTTACAAAATTTACAAAAATTCACAATTTTGTGACTAAAATAAACGGGCTAAAAAATGCATTGGCGTTCCTCCTTGAGGATGAATTTCACATGTCAAGAATTTGATATCATCAAAATTTCAGTACGAACCAGATCGCTAAAAATCTGAATAAATTCCCCTTAAAAAATTGTTTAAAAATGATAATTATTCCACAAATAACGAGACGATTCTTTTTTGGCCATATGAGATGACTTTGTTGATTTTCTGGAATACTTTTCATCTTTTTCTCTCTTTTAAAATTCCTTTTTTCCTCATTTTGTGGAGGGGGGTTTCGAAAAACTCTTCGTTCAATGGTATACAAATTTCGTAAATAGGATGTTGAATATTTTTACAAAAACATGTGAAAAATTTGTGATTTTTAGTAGTTTTTAAAAAGTTTTTCAGAAAAACCGAGAAAAGGAATTATTAAAAAAAAGTTGAAAGCATTTTAAAAAATCCTCAGACTCGTTTCGCGTAAGAAAACAAAATGTCTGATTATCTGTCGTAGAATATTTCGTTAAACCAACGTGTTAATGACGTTTTGGAATTATTATTACTGAAAATCAATGTTTGTAAAGTTTCGAATATGGCTGCATTTTTTCAGATTTTTATTCAATTGCGGAGTTTCAAAATTCTGAACTAATAAAATGTTTGACTGACATGAGAAACACGTGTAATTAATTTTTAATAATTTTTTGTAATATTTCGATTTAATGAATTCAGTGAATTTATCAAATTTTATAAGATTTCGTCTCAAATTAGCCTGAAATCGGTTTTCCGACGAAAATTTATAAATAAATATACTATTCAATCGAAATATCGATCGAAGTGAAGGTTTATTTTGATGAAATCAAACAAGGACCATTTTCGACCCAGCTCTCATTCAAAGAGAAGATACCATTGAAATAGAAAAATTATATCTGTTCAATTTTATTATGCGACCAGTAAATTCATTCGAAAGATTCATTTGATTCTCACTCTTTTTTCTCTTTGTCCAACTCCGCCAAACTATACATGCTAATTGGCAAAACCCGTTAGTTATGATAATACAATACATTTTCCAATTACCAGTCGAATGTTCGAGTTCTTGGAATCGAGCATTACAACGGTCGGCTTAGAGCCGACAGAGCGGTCACTAAAATTGCCTTGTGTGGATGACACTCCTATTCTCAAATTATCGATCCTGGTCTGCATTTACCAACAGTGGTACGTCTAAAGGATCAAATTTGTGTTCTAACTTCTAAAAATCGAGTTCTAAAATCTTTTTTTACTTTGAAAACGATGTTTTAATTTTTTTTTTCAAGCGTTTTAATGTTATTAAACTTTTTATTTATTTGACAATTAATCACATTGAGGCTTTTATTTAAAAGACCTCCTAATTTCATTCAACTCTGACGGCTAAACTAGACTCTAATTTTATTAGATCCTTGTATAATACGATTTCAACTTGCATACACGATAATTTTATTAGCTGATGATATTAATTATTCTCAATTGGATTTAAAAGGTAAATGAGAATTTCTATTTTGGTGCAATTTCGTGGAAATTTTTTTCTGCCCCAATTCCTTCCCTTTCCGAACTTAACGATTAAGTATACATGGCAGGAAATATAAAATTATCAGCCATTTTCCTGATGAATTATTAATTATTGAAGTTGGAGCAGGATACGCGTTATTTTATCGCGCTTACTACCGAAACGGTTAGAGATAGAGCAAAATTTCGTAGGACCAATCTTGTAGAGCATAAAATTTCCTACAAAAAAGCCCTTGACGGCATTTTTCTATCTTCGTTATTTTAGTCTTGAACGAGGATTGAAAAACACTATAAAAAAGTTGGCTCTGCGAACGACCCTATAAAACCAGGTATTTCCGATTCTGTTTCGACTTGAATCCTATCTTTTGATTTTCATATTTGAATATTTTTTCAATTTTATTCTTTAGACAAATTTTGAATTACTTTTAGTTGATTTTTTCAATAACTGTAGTGGCCTGAGGCCTAGAAATTTTTCCAAAATTCCAACACGGTTTTACAGAGAAAACCCCATAAAAAAAATCTCATAATAATCATGCTAAACATGGGTAAAGTTCGAAGAAATGTGGCGTGTGCCAACTCCGAGTCCCGAAATCCCGAGTATCGAAAGAGAGGAAAAGAGAAAAAAGTTTAGTCATCCTCGATTTCAAGTAATTTAGGGGAAGAGACGAAATAAGTAGGAAACAGAGACACGAGAGGGAGTTAAAATCGTCAGAAAAGCCGAATGCTCGCGAAAACAGCCGAAAATTTTCGATCATGAACAAACTCGTGCAAACACGAAAATACACGCGATAGTTCGATTGAATGCCGCTAGATGGCTCTGCACGTTGCCTGGAAGGGTGCGAAATATTAGACCACGTGACCGAACGGACGAATAGGAGAGCAGCTGTGTACCGGCGTCCGGCACATGTCGGTTCCAGAGCCCGTGATTCTCCTTTTTCAACAGTTTGTGTTATACCGGGCCACAGGCGTCTCGCGGCCTCTCACAAGCAAAACGCCAAGTAACCCTCCGACGAACAGTTTTCCGTCGTCGTCAGTCGGCAGTGGCACTTCGAGCGCAGGCAAGAGAGGGTAGTGATCTCGCACGCGCCTTACTCCTCGTTTACAAGAGTACGTCGTACAAATACGAAAAAAACTTAAAAAATTTAATAACAAATAAATATAAGAAAAATCAAGAGAAAAAGGAATTAAACAGTTGATATTATTATTGTTATTTTTTTTTAAATAGTCGACGATTCCGAACGATACTTTTGAATTTTCGACGAGAATTCAATCCCAAAACGCCGGTCAACGAGACGAACGCACGAAATTCCAAGTTCGACCGTAAACGAAAACGCGTCTTTTCTTCTCTCCCCGAATACAATTTTTAAATTATTTTCGAATCTCACGTGATTTTTTGTTCAAATTCACGAAATATTAATACTTCGTCACAACTTGTGGGAGTGTTTTATTCCGAGTGACAAGTTTCCGATTCATAAAGGAATAAACCGAATCGGGGATACTCGATATATTTTACGAAGAATTTTCAACAACTTTTAACGGAGTTACCCCAAACACGAACGATTCCTGAAAAAGTTATGAACGATTTTTTCTCAAACGAAGAAACAAATTAAACGGTGTACTATTTATTTGAAATATATGACAAAAATTCGTTCATACGATTTGACGTTTCAAAGTTGAAAGATCAAAAGCAATTGAGATTTTTCAACGAAATTAAGATTTACGTCGGCAATTTATAAAATCTATATTTTCTCCGTAAAACGAGAATTATTGGAAAAACAAATTTAAGTTTTTCTACACGAAATTATTTTTTTACTATATTCGTGCTATTCGCGCGCGTCTTTTCTCTCTCTCTCTCTTTCTCGCCTTTACCCCCACCACTGAACGGCAGCAGCGGGCAGCGGGAGAGAGCTTTGTCCCCGGCAAGTGCGTGAGAATCGTACACACAGTCGCTCGCGTCGAGCCGGCATACGAACATCTCTTTTTCTTTCGATCTTACCGGAAGTCTAGAACGAACGAGAACACACAAAGATAAATAAACCAAAAAAATAACGGTTTTGATTAAAAGAAATTTTATTTGCTGTTCGCATCGAGCTTCGTTCGCTCAAGCCGCGCGTTTTAGAGTGAATTAAACCGATAAACACACACATCGCGAAAAACCACGTGATCTTACAACGCCCGTACAAAACTTCCGATCTTCCAAAAAAAAAAAAAATTTTCGACGTCAACCCGTCGAAACTTAAGTGTGATTTCGCGTATTGTGTAACGATATTTCGCGAACGTAAAACATACGAAAAAACCGTAAAACGAGAAAATACAAAATAACCAAATCGTTTTCTCGTGCTATCGAGTTTTGAGGATAAATCGTGGTTTTGTACGAAACAATAAAGTGTGAAGAATTTTCGTAAAGAAACAAATATCTTATTGTTCGAAGTTTTTTGAAATTTCGATCGATCTGAGAACCGAGTGATCTAAAAATCAATTCTTACAATCAAAGAGTGTCGGGTAAAAATTTTTCAATAAATAAATACAAAAGCACGTCAAAGAAAAGTCGTTAAAATGCCGACGAGTTTGTTCAGCGAAATGGATCGTGGGGTTAACTCAGGGGGTTCGGGTTCCCTCGAGGAACAACGAGCTTTGCAGCTCGCTTTCGAGCTCTCGATGTTAGGACTCGAGGGTAATCCCGGTTGCCCCGTTAATGGCAGTGGTCCTGGCAACAACGTTATTAACAACGACAACGATCCTTTGCAATCGTCACCAAGCAACGTTTTCGAAGAGGCACGATCCAAGAAGAGCCAGAATATGACCGAGTGCGTTCCTGTACCGAGCAGCGAACACGTGGCTGAGATCGTTGGCCGACAAGGTAACATATACATATATGAAACACATTCACATATTAAGTGTTGAAATCCGCAGTTGAAAGATTTTCAAGGTCTTATTTCTCATTCCATAAATATATTTCTTATATTTTCTATTTCTTCTGTCGCCGTCTTAGCGATATTAAATTAACGATTTATTGATATATTTTTCCTAAATTACGTAGATATTAATTCATTTCCAATTAAAATAAAATAAATATCGACAAAATATTTCATTGAAATTTGCGTCGTTAAAAATCAACGAAAATTCTTTCCATCTTCGATTTTAAATATTTTCACCATTTTTTTATTTCAATCGAAGGAAAATTGATATTCATTTCGCAAATTAGAGGGACTAGAATTAACTTCAATTCGAAATTATATAGATGAGTAACAAAAAATCGTATTCAAGTTTGCGTTGTTTGGATGCAACGAAAATTTTTCAAATTTCCGAATTCTGTAAGTTAAATAAATCCGTTTCGTTGCTGATTTTGTTATGAGTTTTCAAGAGAGCCCCTCCCCCCCGCCCAAAAAAAATTTCAATGACCCAAGTTCGTATTTCGCAGCTTTCAAAAAAACGAATTAATAATCCATTTTTTTTTCTTCACTCGTCAAGCTACGTAATTTTGATACTTCTCGATGTATCGATCGAGTTTTAACACATTCGTGCGTCCGGAAGAAATTGATAAGGAGATATTCGTGTTGTTCACGCCGGGTGTAATTGGGTAGTCGTAATTTCCTTATGCTCGTTCCCTCGTTCGTGTCCAATGTCGTGTTTCTGCGAGATCGGAACGCCGAAAATTGTCACGGTATAAGAGATAGAAAAAATGTTTTTTTTTTTTCTCTTTCTTTCATTCCCAAGGTTACGAAAACCATTTATCGCGGATTATAAGACGGCGATTTTAATATTTGTCGCAATAAACGATGCGAATTGTATGTCTATATTTAGCAGGGTTATTCACTTCGTACTGCCAGCGAGAGTGCCCATAAATTCGAATAACATGGCGACCAAGTAATTCGACTAATTGAAGACTCGCGTTTTCTCGCAACCCCCTGTATATATGTACATTAATATTGGTCAGAATGATGCAGTGACTCTCATTGTTTATTTCGACTTTCATGTGTTTTCAATATTCGAAATGAAGAAAAAAAATCTCCTCAAAAAGCCCGAATTCTATATAAAAACAAAAAAAAAGGAACGCAAACATTTGAAAATAAAATTGACTCGATTAATAACCATAAAGGTGTTTTTAAACATAATTGCACTGTTTAAGGTGTGAATTATGCATTTATTTATAAATATTAAATGAAAAACGTAAAAATAACTAACTCAAGATAAAATTTGTGTAGAAATGTGAAATTCAATGATAAACTGACGCAGTTATTCAAAATTGGTTTTTGAGAAGGATTGCACCATTTTATCGAATCAAATATCGATTCACATTTTTAACGTTTGATATTTTTTAACTCCCGACTGCCCGCAGGGCAAAAAGTGGGAGTTATGCGTTTCACTGCGATCAGCTGATTGGGGCTATTTCTTTGTCACCACTTTTCTCCGAAACGGTGACAACTGTCTTGACCAATTTTCGCATGTACTTTTACTATATTTTCAAAGTTGCTAATTTATTAAATATTGATTTTTTTTCTTACATTCGTAATTGCGATGTTTCAATTCGGAACAGGCCCTCGGGGTTATTCACCGTTTGTACGGGGCGTAGAGATCGTTACTGTCTTTTACTCTTTCTTTCTCTTCTCTCATTTACTTTTTTTCTCGTTCGCGCTCTCGCTGTTTTTTTTTACTCCGCTCAAAAGGAAAGGAGGGGAAAAGAGAGAGGGAGAGGGTAGGAGGGAGGGAGAGAGAGGGGCATATCGAGAAAGAGTGTGAGAGAGAGACGAAAAGTACGAAACGCGAAGGTAGTAAGAAGATGAGAGAAGAGAACACGTCGATGTGCAGGCTGCGGCAGCGCCGCGGGAATCACCGCCGAGTTACTTTCGTTTTTTGACGTAGGTCGTGGTCTCGTTGCGCAGGTCACGATTTTTTTTTTCGTCCTGTTCGATGACTTTGATTTCTTATCAATTTCCTTCCACTTCTTTAAGTGTCGAAAATTTTCGTCCGAATTGGAAATATAAATCGTACTTTTTATCGTACAAATTTCATATATGAATATACATATACACACACACACACACACGAGAATTGTAATAAAATTTTTCGTATAAACTCGTCCAGTCAAATTTACGATCGCTCTTTTCAAGCGTTTTCAAATTTTGGGTTCTCGTCCTTGAAGATCGAAAGTTTTATCATGTATATTGATTTTTTTAAACCATTATTTATGGACACTTGGCCTGGGAATTTGTATTTTGGTAGATTTACATCTTTTACATAGAAAAGTTGAGATTAGATCGAGAAAAAAAGTCAATCAAAACTCAATGTTTAAGACACGTTTTCCTAGCCTGAAAAATCGAAATTTTCGTTCAAATTTGATTTTCCACTTGAAGTAGAATTGAAAATAACCAATCTGGTGTATAATTCCTTAATATTGAGTGCAGTTGCGAGAATGCAGCTTCAGCTTGAGCCATCTGGTGGATTTTCTCGTAAACTCTCTTCGATAATTTATTATTTTCATACGATTATTGTCGCGAAATTTGAAAGGACTACAAAGCAAACAATGAAAAGAGTTTAGAAATGGAAAAATAAAAATAAACGATGATGAATTAGAATTTTTTTGATATTTCTCTTCGCTAAATCTACGTAGAAATGTGGGTGAAATGCTGACAGAACAATTTGAAAATGAAAATTTAATTTTTTACATTATTAATTGACCGATAATTAGAGCCTCAAGAAATTTATTTCTTTTCGTATCTACGAAAACGTTGTTGCGACTTGTCGACAGGCCGATGACCATTCTTCCATTCGATACGAGGCAGTCCTTGAAAAAAGAGAGTGAGCCCCCCGTATAAACGAATTCTTCGAATTCGAACGAAATTCGATTTGCCCTCGGTCGCTCTCAGAAATTCGTCGGTTAACGTTCCCTCATCTCTCTCTCTCTCTCTCTCTCTCTCTCTCTCTCTCTCTCTCTCTCTCTCTCTCTCTCTCTCTCTCTCTCTCTCTCTCTCTCTCTCTCTCTCTCTCTCTCTCTCCCCCCCTCTCCACCCCTCTCTTCCTTATGCGTTAGTTCGCAACTTTTGTTTCCTTTGTGTCTACATTTTGGCCTCGGTTTCTTGTCATTGTTTCACCTTCGAACAATTTCTTTGAAAATCATTCACTTTTCTGCCTATAAATTCTCCACTTTTTCTTTTAACAACCGCGCTTTCGCGAGAGGACAAAGTTTATTGTGGTATGGCCTTTTTTCAATCTTCCATAATTGGACAATTTGAAAAAATTTTTTCGTCGAAACAAAAAAAAAATTGTACGAACACGTTTGTAAAAATTATTCAAATTTGTAATTGAGCAATTTTGATTTATTCATATGATATTTAATTTGTCAAAATGAACTCAATTGAAACCAATCGAAAAAAACAATTAAATCGTCCTCGAATTTGTAATTAAGATTTATAATTAATGAATTTTTGAACGAAATCATGCAGCGCAAAAATCATTAACAATAACGAGTCATTTATCTCGATAAATTCATCTACGGATTGGTGAAACTTTCAGAAATTCTTTTCTCAGCGTATTAATTTCCGTTGGACACGATATTTACATCAATAGACACCGCGGCGTCTCGGAACGAATAAAAAGAAAAAAAAAATCGTATCCGAGACCCTCGTTACCCGAAGTGAAGATAAAAAAAAAGGAACAAAATTCGCGTAACGAAATTCTAACGCAAACGTTGATGAAATATTAACCATGTGTGGTGACCTCAGACCATTCTTGGTGACGTCGTATGTTTGTTATTTCTGTCTATTACATGACCAAATACGAAAACGTTAGAAAAATCGTTGTTACAAAAATATGCACAAATAATCAAAGGAGACAAATCTCTATGAAAAAAAATCAGGAAAATTCTGCCAAAGAAAAATAATGAAAATTGTTATCAAAATTAATTTATCGCGACAATCGAACGATAAAAATCAGCAATAAAAAAAAATAAAAGGCTATTTAGAAAAGTCCTTGTCGAATGACATTTAACGATCTGGGTCGACTTAGAAAATGATTAAAAACTAGAAATTACATTAGATAGTAAAACCGGGTAACGTTAGCAAATTTGGGTGATGGAGAAATTTCGGGTTGACCTCTATTTTCGTCGGTATGAACATGTGAGGAACTTTACCACGAATACACGGTCGTAAGCAGTACGTACATTTTGTTTTTTTTTTGTTTGAATATTTTTTACCTCGAGTCTGATGTAATAAAGCTCGAATAACGAAAGTTATAACGCCGTTTATTCTAACCGTATTGCGAAACGTTAGATATTCGGTGCTTATTCGCTAAGATCTACGACACGTGAAATATTAGGCAAGTCCTTTCGGCACTCTTTTCTGTTTCTTCTTTCTTTCTTTCTTTATTATTTTTTTTTTATTTCTCGTTATAGAATTTCGTATATGCTCGTGATCTTTGTAACTATACGATTTTTTTAGTACGCATGTTGTACGACACAGAACGTGACCTCGAATCTCGTTAGAGAGGGACAGAAAGGTCTTCATTTTCAAGGCATGGCCGAACATACGTTGAACTCTCTTCGTGTATATTTTTTATATATATATATATGTACGTATGTTTATAAAGATGTATTCGTGCGTATTATAATTGGTAAAAGTACCAAATAGCCGTTTCTTTGGCCACACCAAACTTCCATATTCGTGCAGCTCATTTCTAAAAACGATAACCGATGTTAAAGACCTCGGAATAATTCAATTCAATTTCTATGGAAATTTTCGTACCCACGTTAGAACTTTGCCATTATTAATTGGTTCTTTGATTGATCATTTTTTTTTTTTGGTCGGTCGTGAGAAACATTTTATTACTCGTTTTGTAATATTTGTTTTCGAATTGATTTCGTGCCGGTTTCAAATGTAATGGAAAATGAATTTTTTAATGCTCCGTTATACGCGTCATGAGCTAAACTCCGCTTTTCTATTTCATTTTAATAAAAATTTTTTTTTTTTTATTAATAACCTAAAAATGGTAAAGGATACATTTGTGGAATTTTCATGAACATTTCTATGATGTTTCGCAGAACGTATGCACTTATTAATGATTTAACTCGCGGTGCGATAAAAGCTCATAAAGTTGATTTTAAAGTTTACAGTTTTTTTTTGGCGCTTATGACGAAGGGCGCTTATGACCCTCAACCCGTGAACCGGGGTCGTTTTCGTCCGGCTCAAATAAAAAAAAACGTTTTCTTCGCACATTGCTTGATATTTGATGAAAAAAAAATGGGTGGGGGTAAAATTTTCGAATGACGAAATTTCGAACAGCTAAAATAGCGAATTTTAACATACAGTTATCGATATATATATATATAATTGTATGTTAAAATTCGCTATTTTAGCTGTTCGAAATTTCGTCATTCGAAAATTTTACCCCCACCCAAAAAAATTATTAAAAATAAGAAAAAGAAAAAATTTCTATTCTCGCTTCAAAAGTACAGTCTGAAGATTGACCATGAATTTTTTCAGATTTTTTCATTTATAATTGCGGGTGCGATAGCGCGAAGACGAAAACGACGAATTCCGTGAACGGCGGTTCACGGAATTAGGGTGCCTAAAAAACGTTCACGGATTGAGGGTTAATTAAATCTCTTTTGAAAGATTTACAATATTTGAAAGATTTACAATATTTGTTTCTTCTTCGATTTATTGATTTTATGAATTAAATGAAATTTTATGATTTTACTAGTCGGAGTTACCCTCGCTTCCCTCGGACAAAGCCAGCCCCTATCCTATCAAATGTGCCAGCTCCTATCAAATGTGAATTAAAAAAAATGAACCTGTAAATACAGAAATTATAAAGCTAAACCAAATCATCATATTCTCAATACAGTTGTATTTAATTTAGTGAAAGAAAGTTGCTTGTATTTCTAAAAGTATACTGACGCATGCGTCCCACCATCGCCTATGTATACCCTTCTGAGCTGGAACGTATCCCCACCACAACAGGATAATGAAACATTCGAGAATGTTCCAGAAGATTCTGGGACTTCCGTTTCCGGTTTCTAGAACATTCTAAAACGTTCTCGAACGTTCTGGAACAGGAAGTCCCTTCGATGGTTCAGAACCGTCTGGAACATTCTAGAACATTCTCGAACATTTCGGAACGGGAAGTCCCTTCGAAAGACCAGAATCTTCTGGGACATTCTAAAACATTCTCGAACATTCTGGAACATTCTAGAACATTTTAGAGCATTTTAGAGCATTCTCGAATAGTCTGGAATAATCTAGAACATTCTCGAACCTTCTGGAAGATTCTATAACATCCTAGAACATTCTAGAGCATTCTCGAATATTCTGGAACATTCTCAAAACTTTTGGAAGATTCTGTAACATTCTGAAAGATTCTAAAACATTCTCAAACCTTCTGGGAGATTCTATAACATTCTGAAACATTCTGAAACCTTTTAGAACATTCAGGAACATTCTGGCTCGTCTCGGCCACTTCGGCACCCGATTCCCAGCTGCTTCATCGATTTCCCATGAGAAGTCCATTGGTGCGATCCCCTATTTTGACACCCATATCTCCGAACCCAATCCCTGCAGTTCCAAATCGAAACCTTCTTCATGGATGGGGAATGGAGGGTTACCATACCATATAACCCCCATGGGGCTGCGAGGGCGGGTTGCGAAGTTATAGCGGCACGCACCGATAAACCACGCTTACATTTATTACATATATATTTATTTCATTCTGTTAGAATTATATATGAACTTTTGGCCTTGATTGTACAAGTTGAACGGAATTAAATGTTCATTCAAAAGCGCAGACACTTTTCTCCTGATAATTCTCACGTGTTTTTTTTTTCTTTTCGCTCTTTTTTTTTTTTTCTAACCTTTTGTCGTCGAAAAGCTTTCCCGTGTATTAGAGGCTTGGAAGAGAGAGAGAGAGAGAGAGAGAGGGGGGGGATGGAGAACGAGAAGAAGGTGAGAGGAGGACAAGAACCCTTTTGCCAAGGGCTGCAAACAGGGAGCTTGAAATTTTGTTTTACTTTGCGATACGAGTTTTCATGCTTCGTGAGAGCATCGAAGTGTTCCTTGCTTTCTCTCTTTCTCTCTCTCTCTCTCTCTCTCTCTCTCTGTTCGTTCGTTAGAACGAGAGGCGAGCCCATTGTGTTTCCGGTGCCGGACGAACACTTACATACGCACGTATATTACCGAAAATCATAAAGGCGTATCTCGCTCATATTTTCCTGTCAAATAACGTGGGATACGCCCCTTTCAGTTTTCATTGTCAATATATATATATATATATATATATAATTTACCAACCTCGCTGAAATCTCCTTCGAAACCAGTTTTCATCGTACAAGCTGTATACACAGGTATAAAACATTTCATATCTATATATAACGCAGATATTAACATATATATAAATATATAGATTGCTTGAAACTGAATCATTCATTTTTATTTTATTTTTTTTTTTATGATAAATTCTGAGGTGACGAAAATAAATTGCAATTTTTACACTTTTTTCGTCAGTTTTCAATTGAAATATCAATATTATCGTTCAATTTTCCTAATAATTAATGTCCACGATCGTTTTTTTTTTTTTTTTTTTGACTAATTTCGTTTCAATGAACAATCGAGATCTAACATTTTTTATAGAATTATTATTATTTTTTTCATAGATTATAAAAAAATTGAGCAATAAAATTGATTAATTTTGTTTTTAGGTTTTGCAGTTTAGGAGAGACACTAATATTTTGTTTGAATTTCGGTGAAATTTTATTAAAACATTGACATTTTATTTTTCATGAGATATTTATGCGTATATACAATGATTCGTATTATTTTATAAAACGTTATATGGATGCTATTTCTATAAAACGAATATTGATATATATGCTGAAATGGCCTGTATGTGTTTCGAATGTGTGGCTCGAGAGTATGAATCATCGTAGCATCGCACGAGGTCCCCCGTTCGGTGTGTAAACTCGCTTGTAAAGCAAACGCGTTTCTCTCTCCTCTCTCTCTTTTTCTCGCTCTCTCGCTCTTCTCTCTTTTCCCCTCGCTGTCGCTATTCCATTACGTTTATAATCGCCATGAGATGCCCTCGAATTCGAGCTGCTATCATTCCGAGCGTGTGACTATCGCCGATTCTTGTTCCTGTCGCTGTTATTTTATGTTTTCCTTTTGAACTGAAAAACTAGCGGATGTTATATCACTAGCTCCCGATATATTTGTTGAATGAAAAATATTTAGGATGACACAATGATACGAGATTAGACGAAAGGTTTGACCATTCAGAAAATATCGAGATCGCTCGAAATCCCGAACAATTTTTCTTAATAACGACGATACCCTTTAGCCTTGGATGCTGTAGTATTATTTGTTACCCAATTCCACAACATTGTGAGTCCGTGCGACCCAGAGTTTTATTTCGTCGATTTTTTTCCAATAATTTTAATTTGTTTGGTTTTTCAATTGATGCTCCAGACACTAAGAGAGAAGAATACATTATCATAATAGTGATTGGATCCCTAAATTTTAGAATATTCAACGTGAAAAAAGAAGATTGCATTCGAAATAAAAATAAAAGAAATTTAATTTTTTCATAAAAATAAAATGAAAGCGATGCTGGTTTACAATAAAAATGTAATTTAGATATTTTTTTTCTGTCTGTTTACAGTCTCGAATAAATTTTTTTATTAATATTGTACAGCGTACACGAGATATTTGTAAAGGATCCAATGATTTTTTTTTTTTTGTTTCCGGACTATTAATAATTCCTTTCCTTACGTTATTCCATTTGTACGAAACAACCCACGTGGCTTTCTAACGCTGGAATGGATTACGTGAGAGAGCTCCTGAGGAGTTAGTTTTGTCGCGCACACGAACTCGCGCATCGAACGGAACGACCACGTGGGCGCGCTAAGACGCGAAAAACTCCGGCACATTCCCCCTCCCCCCCCCCCCTTTCCTTTTATCGTGGTTCTCACCAGAAATTATCACCAAAATGGCGGAAGTTTACCTAACCCTTTTCGTCACTGTTGAACTTTCAATGCATTCGAGTCGTGGAATGTTTTTTTTTTGTTGTTTTGAAAATTGATTCAATTAGTTTTTACGCCAAAATTAACCGGTTCTATAAAAACCTTACATATTTATAGTTAATTTTATTGTTTTTATTGTCACTTTCTTAATCGTCGTCGTAATAACAATTTTGGTACTATTACGAAGATATTGCCAATAGAATTGCGGCAATAAAACCGGTTCGTAAAGTTTTTCAAAGCTCCAAATCGTTAGAAAAAATCATTGACATTCATACAATTGTTAAAGAACATTATTTAATTATTTTTCGTCGTAATATTACATTTTTCCATAAAAAAATATTTATATATATATATATATACACGATTACACTAGATTGAATTATTTTCATAAGAATCTACTGGCTATCACGATAAAAATCATTTTTTCACTATTATAATAACATTATCATTTGAATAGCGTTAAGGACTTAAAAAAATGGATTTTTTTTTGCATTTTCTCAAAGTACATGAACTTGAGAATGTTCTCCCTAAATATTATAAGGATATGTGCACTAGAACGAATATATTTAAGGTAAATACTGTACTGCATGCTAGTCAAATGAGTGCTAAAACTTCACAATGTTTTTATACCAAGTTTAATGCACTAATTAAACATAGCGAAGGTGAATTTGTAAGATGAAATATCTAATTAACCTTGAAAAATATTAATATCGATACATTTGCGAAACCATTAACTAATAGTGGCAAATTTCCATTATGTCACATTTTCATTGGGACTTTTCAAAGTATAATCTGTATTTTTTAACCGATTTTAATGCACCACGTCGTATTTTGTTCCTCAAGAGATTCTCTACGAATTCATCATGTAGACTTTTTCGAAGTTTATTTGTTTGGAAATTATAGCCATTTGTTTATGAAAGATTTTTTTCGCTAAATAAACAATTGGCTGCAACAGTAGAACGATTAGGCTTAGAAGAAATCTACGTGGTGAATTCGTAAAGGATCTCTTGAGGAACAAAATAAAATGTGGTACATTGCAATTGGTTAAAAATTACGGATTATTCTTTGATGAATTCCGATGAAAATGTGCCATCATGGAAATTTGGATTTATCAGTTGATGATTTCGCAAATCTATCGATTTAAAAATTTTTCTACGTTAATAAGTCACGCTGTGATATAAATCCGCTAACATTACGTTCAATTGTGTATTAAGCTTGGCATAAAATAATTGTGAAAATTTAGCACTCATTTGACTAGCATGCAGTACAGTATATACCTTAAACGCGATTATCTCGGAATCATGTTTTTTTAAAAAGTCCTGTTGCGGTGAGCACGATTTCTCGAAAACAATTTAACCGATCGATTTGAATATTTCACGAGCTTATTTCTAATTATAATGGCTTGCTCGTGAACGTAGGAATTTTCATTTGGACCAAAATTTATATTTTTTTAGGTCAAAAAACTTAATTTTTGAAAGCTTGGAAATCGAACTTTTCGACATTTTTTAAAATTCCAAATTTCGCTAATAAACCCTTTGTTCACGGAGAGCGTATTGTATTATATTAAAGAAATCTTTTTGTCTTTGTTGTTTCAAACTAGCCGGAGTTACCCTCGCTTCGCTCGGACAAAGCCAGCCAGCTCATATCAAATGTGAATTAAAAAAATAAACCGTTAAATACAGAAATTATAAAACTAAACTAAATCATCATATTCTTAATACAATTGTATTTAATGTAGTGAAAGAAAACTCCGCTTTTTATTTCCATAAGTATACTGACGCATGCGTCTCGCCATCGCTTATATACCCTTGTACAAAAGTATTAGGCACCTTGCAGCTATTTGATCCGCACAAAAAGTTAAATATCTCGATAAAAAAAATTATAACTCAATTTAATAAACGTGATTTTAAAGCAGACAACTCCAGCTTCATTGTTTTTTTTTTATTATTATTAATTTATGCGATTTTCTTTTGCGCTCGGCACGTGTCATTGAAAATGGCTATTTTTCGCGATTTTCTCACCTTAATAAATCGGGTGATAGGCTCCTAAAAGTTAGTAAATTGAGTTTTTGGTCGGGAGACCTTAAAAGGGATATCTCTAGCTTCAATTTGGTTTTTGGAGAAAAAAAATGCGATTTTTTTTCACGAAGTTATTTAGTTTTTTTTTTCCGAAAAAAGGCAAGTTTTTCAACAGTTGGCGTATTTAGAAAATCATGGGGTTTGAAATATTTTGTATGAGAGATAAAAAATTGCATTTTGTTATTTTCGATTCATCAAAATTTTATCAGATTGTTTCTTCAAAATTTTTTTGTATCATTATTCCTGGTTGATGATCAACGACTTGTCTCATTAATTTATTGGCGTAACTTAAGAATTAAGAGGTTTGTTTAAGATTTTCGGTGCATTACACAGATTGTCGAGTGTCCCATTGGGAATTAAGGATCGCGATAAAATAATGTAGATACAGAGAGAGAGAGAGAGAGAGAGAGAGAGAGAGAGAGAGAGAGAGAGAGAGAGAGAGAGAGAGAGAGAGAGAGAGAGAACGCGGCATCGTAATGTAAGTCTAAAGGTTTGATAGGCCGGTATACAATCGTGTCGAGCCAATATAACGACTTGTAATGAGTTTGATACGCCGTTCCATTATGAGGATGTGCCTATTTGTTGATCATTCTCTATACTTGTTATATATATATTATTATTATATACGTTGTATATATAAATCTTTCTTTCCCTTCTCGTTTGCACGTTCTCGCCTCTCCTTCTCTCTCTCTCTCTCACACTCTCACTCTCACGCTATCACACTCACTTACTCGCTCTCTAGGCAGTAGCGAGACCGGAAGTTGTAATGAGCGCCTCTACTGTCGCTAGACTCCGTAAATATTCTATCTCTCTCTCTTTCTCTCTTCTCTCGTTATTCGTGATTGTCCTCTCGAAACGTCGACGAAGAAGACGACGACGACGACGACGACGATGATGACGTTAGTTTGAAAATTTTACCACAGTGCTTTTAACCCTCGTAAAAAATCTTGTTCACCTCGTTTTTACTTCATAAATCCAACGAAAAATCTTCTCATCCTCGTTTTGGACAACGACCTGGTAGAATAATAAAAATAAAAATAAAAAATTGAATAAGTATGAAAAAGAAGTGATACAAAAGATTGGCACAATGTACGAAAATTATCAGTCGTAAAAAGAATATAACGAAACGTGGAATTTTGTGGCTTCGGGGCGGTTTTCAAGAAGTTCGTGAGAATTCAGACTCGGTGTGTTTCTCGAAAAAAATCACCCAATGGCATTTTTTTTCAAGCCGAGGTGGGAGAGCCTCTCGCATTGTTCCTTTATCTGATTTTTTTCTTTTTTTAAGCCCTTTCGTTTTTTTTGTCTCTTTCTCGCCCTTATCGTGACCGCAAAAAAAAAAGCCAACCGCAAAATTAATCATTTCCGGCTGAAAGAGAAATATAAAAGATCGCCAATGATAGTGGCCCAGATGAGAAAAGTGGAGGAGTAGAGGAGAATGCGTACGAATGAGTTGTTTGTTCGATATCGATTGATAAACGATGAGAAATTCGTTGGAAGTTGGCTCTTCGATCCGCTTTTTCTATTTTTCAATTCCTCAGTATATTATTTATTAATTTATTTATTTATTTGGCCAGTTATTCATTGACAGACTAATAATTTCGTTACTTTATAACTATAAATGTTTATTATACATTATTCTTGTGTAACATTGTGCACTTTTTGCGCGGGAAATTTTAATGGCTGGCAAAAGGGTCTTGAATGAAGCGAATGAACGATAATTAGATAAAGCGGGGACAGAATAAAACTGTAGCTATGGCATTAACGCGGCAAATATATTCGTGCACGCATACTTTTGAATACATCGATGCCTCTACGAGCACGTCAACGGAGTGTGCGAGTTTAATAGTTATGGCGAACGAAGCATAGCGATCGCGAGGGACAAGAGCAGAACCGTGTCTGTTTACAATCAGAATCGCAGCGAAATAAAGAGAAAAAAGAGAGAATCGAGAGACGGATAAATAAATAAAGTGAAAGACAGAAAAGGAATGAAACATAAACAAATGGAAAGTAATAAGCAACAATATGATAAATAAAAAGTAATAAATTATTAAAAATAAAGAAAAAGGAATAATCATAAGGATACTGGAAAAAATATAAATAACCAGAAATAAATAAATAAGGACAAAAAGAAACTAGGGAGAGAGGTCGACAAACGAATGAAAGGAAAAGAGAAGAAAGTGAAAAATCGAGAAAAAAAAACAAAGGATAGAGAACGAGAAAAGGAGAATGAGAGAAGAGGTCGCTGACGTTTCGGAAGGCAGCAAAGCGGATTTTTCATTGCGGACGATCCTCCGTCCACACGCGGCGAACTACGAAGGTCTCACTCTCTCGCTCTCTTTCTCACTCTTCCTTCGGGGCCTTGCTTGCACAGTTTGCTTGTGTGTACACTCTTGTCTCGCTCTTGGTAGACCTTTTGCTTAACGCGCTTTGCGAACTACATAGTTCTTACTCTTTCTCGTTCTCTTTCTCCCTTTGTTTCTCTCTCTCTCTTTCTCTGGCACATCCGACGAGAGCGTTCGTCCGTTCGTCGAAACGGCGAAGCTCTCGCGAACCCGCGACGCGTCGTCGCGCAGGAAATTATACTAAAAGAGAGACAGAGAGAGAGAGAGAAACGAAAACGCGCGCCAATTCTCCGTGCTTTGTCCAAGGGGATTCGGAATAAAGGCGCAGCAGTAGATTAAATTCATAAATGTCGCAAATTTTTTATAAAACAAAATTTTATTAAATAATCAGTTAAACAATTGGTTCCCTATAATCGATTTTAATTAAAAAATGGTCTTCGATATTTTTTTTCTTTTTCGTTTTGATAAAATATGAGAATTGAATGTAAAAGAGGAAAATATTTTATCGATATTTGCACAGTGAACCGCATCATTTGTTTAAAACTTCGTTGGAATATTGTTTCTATCCTGAACTTTATTTCTTTTTTCGTTTTTTTTTTTTTTTTCAAACTTTTTCTTCGAATATTAATTCCCATGGCTGTTCAAATTTCAACCATTTTCGCGATAAAACTGCCATATTTTATTTACCTTGCGCGCCTTTTTACCTTTTTTTGCTTTTTTCTCATATACCACGAGCGTTTCTCATTAACTTTCCACCGAGGGCATATCATCGAGGCGTCGTGAGAAAGACAGAGAGAGAGAGAGAGAGAGAACTTTTTTTATTTTTTATAAAAACCGATTATCGGTTATCGATCGTGGCCATGCATTTACCGCCAGTTCGGAAACATATACGAAGACCGAGTTTTCCACGCTATTCACACACGTCGATCGTACGTCTATATCGCAGAATTTTACGTGACTTCTCTCGTGTATTATTTGCGTGAGACTCTCAAGCCTCGTCAACGTTAAATCACGTACCAAGCATGTTATCACGAAAAACAAAAAGTTTTATCATTTTGTTTTGTCCTCTGTATTTTTTGATCGATCTTTAACGAAAAAAATCGTTTTTGGAATTTGGAAATCTCTGCTTTTCTACTTCATATTTAAGGGCTTACATACACGTAGAGAGGTGTAAAAAAGAAAAACTCGATTTTTCAAAAACATTGTTTTTCGATGGTGTGTTCACCCTTTATATGTAATTTCTAAAAATTTCCTGGTAATCGATAACATATCGCAGCTATGAGAAAAAAATTTCATCTCCGTTTGACAGATGCTTAAGAACCAAAATGCTTCATTAAAAAATGGTGTTTTTGAAAACGGTAACCATTTCATCTCGAAAACTAAACTACCGATTTGGATGAAATTTGGTATAGAGAACCTTCACACAATTGGCTGGTCTCTGTCGAGCGATTTTTCTTTTAAACATCATAGTTTTTGTTTCACAAGTAAAAAAAGAGAGAAAAGAAAAACATTTTCGCAAAATTCCGACTTTGCGATTCAAACCTCTGCCATTTTGCGAAAAATGCATAAAACAAAAATTCGGCCTCGACAAAGACTGTTTTTTTTTTTTTTCGACAACTTTAAGAAAAAAATTTTGTTTTATTTTCGGGTTAAGGTATTACTGGATGGATATTAAAAAATTGCCAAAAAGCTTTTGCAGACGTTAATGGCTGCTGCAAAACGAATGGAACTAAATCGCCGGAAATTCTAAAAATATTATATCACCAAGATTTAGGATCAAACAATTGTTTATGCTAAGTTTCAAATGAATCGACTGAGTAATTGTCGAGAAATGAATTAACGTAATGTGAGGAGTATCGCCTTTTTATGAATTGTGCTGTGTAAACGTGGCAACGTTGTAGAGTAATATGATGATTATTCTGTCGGTATAGTAGACATTTTTTCTCGAGTCAGTAGACACGCACTGAAGCCACGTTTGCTCACGCTATTTTGAGGTTAGACTGGCTCAATGTTACGTACGAAGCAGCGTAAATGCGGAGAGCACAACGCATGCGTAAACAGGTCAAGCAGTGCTACCTTCGATGAAAAAAAAAAAAAAAATTCAGGACTGCTGCGTTGTCGCATTTAGCAGTCAATTTGTAAAATAGTAAAAAAATTATTTTAACGATGAATTAATTAGCTATCATTGGGAAACTCAATATAAATATTGAGTTTTTGGGTAGTTATTGATAATAATAAGATGATCTGAAAGTATTAATTAAATTTACAAATTGAGACATTTTTTTGTTGAACAGTTTGAACAGATGTACAGTCACTGACAGAATCTCAGTCAAGCCCACGTCAATATCGTCGAATTTGACTTCAATTATTATTAAAAATGGAAAATTAACATTTCTAAGTATTAATTTATCATTAAATTAACGATTTGTAAGGCTAAAAATATACGATATGATCTAGACTTGTAAATCCACGATTCGCCCATTTTGGACTAACTTTTTGCCCGACGGTCCATCCATTAATACCTTAATGCGTACAGTCGGAATCGTGGTTATCGCAAATAGCATTTTGCACAAAACTGCTTTACAAAAACTACAATCACAGCTCGTCTAATTTATTTTTATCAATGAAATTTTCAGCTTTTATTCACAACAGTATATTTTTTTAAATATACTAAAAATTATTTCAATAGATACATTTCTTCAGTATGAAAAAAAAAAAAATATTTAAATTCATCGTATTTTTGGGTAAACTTCCGAAAAGGCCCGATCTCGGATTGAGCTGAAATTTTGTACAGATGTTCCCTTTGATGTTTTAAAAAAACACTTAAGGTAAATACTGTACTGCATGCTAGTCAAATGAGTGCTAAAACTTCACAATGTTTTTATACCAAGTTTAATGCACTAATTATACATGGCGAAGGTGAATTTGTAAGATGACATGTCTAATTAACCTAGAAAAATATTAATATCGATACATTTGCGAAACCATTAACTAATAGTGGCAAATTTCCATTATGTCACATTTTCATTGGGACTTTTCAAAGAATAATCTGTATTTTTTAACCGATTTTAATGCACCACGTCGTATTTTGTTCCTCAAGAAATTCTCTACGAATTCACCATGTAGACTTTTTCGAAGTTTATTTGTTTGGAAATTATAGCAATTTCTTTATGAAAGATTTTTTTCGCTAAATAAACAATTGGCTGCAACAGTAGAACGATTAAGCTTAGAAGAAATCTACGTGGTGAATTCGTAAAGGATCTCTTGAGGAACAAAATAAGACGTGGTACATTGCAATTGGTTAAAAATTACGGATTATTCTTTGATGAATTCCGATGAAAATGTGCCATCATGGAAATTTGCATTTATCAGTTGATGATTTCGCAAATCTATCGTTTTTAAAATTTTTCTACGTTAATAAGACACGCTGTGATATAAAGCCGCTAACATTACGTTCAATTGTGTATTAAGCTTGGCATAAAACAATTGTGAAAATTTAGCACTCATTTGACTAGCATGCAGTACAGTATATACCTTAAAAGGATTTTTGGCGACTCGCAATATTTTCTGAGAAATCGAATTTTCAAAGTTATTATTTTAGCCTGGTTGAGTATATCTATATAGAATGTTTTTTTAGTGCATTCGATATTTTTATTTTGCTCTCCACATATATATATATATATATATATATATATATATATATATATATATATATATATATATATATATATATATACAGGGTGTCCCATTTTAATCTTACACCTGACTTTTCTCGGTAAATGTTGCTCGGATCAAATATTGTGTGGAACAAAACTTTCAGGGGTTGAAGGGGGACGTAAGAAAAAAAATGGTTTGTGAATCCAAAACTCAAAATGGCGGCGTTAGAATGGCCGACATGTTTTTTTTTTAGGGAAACATAACTTTTTTTCATCACCAAAAAATTTTTCAGCGCAAAACGAAAAACTTTTGTTGGAAAATTTTTTTGATCAAGTTCATAATTTTTGAGTGAGAACATCATTTTCAACTGTTTTAGAGGTATTCAGGATGTACCACGAAGAGATCTTAAACGTACCAAATGCAAGTGCGTTTGCAGACGCATATGCAGACGCACACGCAAACGCACTTGCATTTGGTACGTTTAAGATCTCTTCGTGGTACATCCTGAATACCTCTAAAACAGTTGAAAATGATGTTCTCACTCAAAAATTATGAACTTGATCAAAAAAATTTTCCAACAAAAGTTTTTCGTTTTGCGCTGAAAAATTTTTTGGTGATGAAAAAAAGTTATGTTTCCCTAAAAAAAAAACATGTCGGCCATTCTAACGCCGCCATTTTGAGTTTTGGATTCACAAACCATTTTTTTTCTTACGTCCCCCTTCAACCCCTGAAAGTTTTGTTCCACACAATATTTGATCCGAGCAACATTTACCGAGAAAAGTCAGGTGTAAGATTAAAATGGGACACCCTGTATATATATATGTTTATTAGAATATTTTTTGTAATAGTATAATGATCAGGTTTGAATAGTAATCGGTTTTGTATTGTATTGTATATTGGATATTGTTCAAACAATATGCAATTCAAACCTAGGGTGTTCAAACATAGGGGTTTTCTTCCTAAAAGTCCGCTTCGCGCTGGGAAGACAAAACCCATTACTATTCAAACCTGGTCATTATACTATTTCAAAAAATTTTCTGAGTTAGAATGGTCATATTCGCTAGGTTGTATATATATATAGTGATAGAAAACACCAGGCAGTGATTGGACCAGAGCAGTTTGATATTTTGCTGCCAGGGGTCAGGGTGCTACTTGTGAGTTCCTAATACAGGTGAAGATGTATATAAACACAGTAGGTACTCAGAGTGATGTGTATAGGTATAGTTAGCGCATGGTAAAATATGTAATTTTTAAAATTCGATTTTTGAAAAATATTGCGAGTCGCCAAAAATCCTTTTAAGTGTTTTCTTAAAACATCAAAGGGAACATCTGTATAAAATTTCAGTTCAATCAGAGGTTGGACCTTTTCGGAAGTTTATCCCCAATTTTTCAACAATTGTTCCCTATTTTGGGTTTATCGAATTTTTCTCGTTTATTACTCTTCTTTTGCATTTATATCGTATACTAATAAATAATTCGATTATAACGCAATTTTGATACTCACTTTTTGGGCACCCGATATATTTTGTATATTATAACGCGTGGTGGGGTCTCGGTGGTTTGCCGGTGCTTTGTTGGCCTCCGGGTGCAACGATGCACACACACATCCACCAGCATGGGTTATACAACATAAATATATGTATATTTGCCTCGCAACCCACACATAGACGTATTAATGTAAAAAAAAATATGTATATATATATATATATATATATATATATATATATA